>JAADXJ010000533.1:0-19419 GCA_023337735.1 Pythium biforme
AAGGAACTTGATTCTCTTGTGATTCATGGAATTCCACAGTCACACATTGTGTGACTGTGTTGTGTGACTGTGGAATTCCATGAATCACAAGAGAATCAAGTTCCTTGGTTTTGTTGGCCTCAAGGAGAGATGTCCATGGGCCCATGGACCATGGCCAATGGCGGTGGATACGTCGTTGTATCAGAGTGTTCACGATCGCCCGTTCCATCTTGACAAGATCAATTACGCGGAACGAGGTACAATACCGGTATCCTACAGCACAACCAATTGCCCTCGCGAATGCAGCGCTTGGGCTGTCGCACCATGATTGGGTGTGTCCTTGTATCTGAGCATCGTGATGCGATGCAGTCAGTTGCATCCAGACTTTTTCCAACTGACAACCAAATCTTTTCGCCGGTTTGGTGCACCGAGTCAAACCGTCGTTCGGACAAAGGGCTGGTACAGCACCACAGAATTGTTTTGAATCGTACTAATACTTTCGGAGCCCTGCTCTGCGGCCAAAGACGCTTCTTCTCTTGCTGTGCTCGGATCGTTCATTTTGCTAAATTGAAGTCGAAACGATGAAAACAAAACAAAATCTTGGGTAGAGATTCGTGTCCCCTGGGTCACTGATTCCTTCCATCTCAACCATTGAGCTAGTTACTGTCTGCCGAGGTCGAGAATTGAGCAAAGAGCTGCTTGAGATCGCGGATCTCTTGGAGCATCGCGAGCGTCGAGCCCTCCCAGTGGTCCAATTTGGCCTGGATAACGCCCACCATACTGGGTTTCGCCTCAAGTTCCTGCTTCAACGCCTCTGCATTGATCTCTGGGCCACCAAGCGGTGATTGGAGCACATTCCCGCTGGACGTCGGCTCCTGGGGCGCGATCTTCTTGCGGTTGCTGGCCAAACTACCGGCAAGCGGACGAGAGGCACTGGCTCCGGCGCTTGAGCCTGTCGTGGGCCGCGTGGGCGCTGCGTCCTCCCGATCATCGCGCTCTGCTGCTGGCGGCCGCGTGACACTCTTCGCAGAACATGTGCATTAGTCCTACGATTTCACGAGCTGGTCAACAGGCAATGGGCGGGCTCACCTTTTTCGCAGCCGTGGCTTGACTGTTGTCATCCCCAATGTCTGTTCAAATCCCAACCATTCACCAGTACGCACACTCAGTGGTCATACGCCATTGCTGTTTGCACAGTGACGTAAAAGTACCTTTCTTGTTTCGTGGCGCAGCACCGTCGTCGATGCGCCGCGCGGCGTTGCCCGGGCGGCAGCTCTTGGCGTGGATCGCCAGCCGTCCTTCCGCGAACGTGCGGCCGCAGTTCTCGCACTTCTCCATGCCGTGCTCATTGTACGTCTCCTGCGCCGCGCGGTTCATCGCCTCGACCGTCTCCCGCGTTGGCTGCCCGGCTCCACTGAACCCGTCGTCACCAACGCTGCCGCCCCCACCTCGCGCCCCAAGACTATCCAGCCCGGGCGGCGTCTTGGGCACGGGCCGCCGCTCCGCCTTGGGTTTGAGTTCTTCCTGCGCGATGAAGAGCTTCTTGCATTGCTTCAAGTGGATTTCGAATGACGACAGGCCGTACTGGCGGCCGCACACGTGGCACACACGCGTGACCGGCCCAGGTTTGATATCTAGCGCGATCTAGTCAGTCCGGCTTCTCTCTTCGGCGGCATTTTTCGTCGCCAGCATTTGCACGTACCCGGCGGAGCCATGCTTCCTCGGGCTCAGAATGAGTGATCGACGTCTTGCCATCGCGTCGGGGGCATCCGCGTACTCTCCCGTGACTATAATTATTTTCCACCACAACCGTTACATTATGCGATCGGGTAGTCCCAGATATCTTCGTCTCCATCGTCTGCGTCAGTGATGTCGTCGCCGTTGTTGCTGCTCCGCCGTCTTGGCTTCACTGCCGTCTTGAAGTCTTTTCGCTTTGGTCGCTTTTCGCGTGCCTCGTCTCTCGATCCACTCCCCATCACCCAGAGAACACGCTTCAGAGGTGCGTATTGTTGCATCTCTGAATAGTAGCGGAGGCTCGACACGGCGGCCTCGAGTCCCTCGATCGACCCGATCACGGCTTCTTCCATGACGTGCATACCATAGAGTCGACCAAGCTCGTCTTCGCTCATTTCCTTGAGTTTTTCCACAAAATTTGTGCGCATGACCTCGGAGAGGGACTCGAAATCGAAGCTCTTAAAGTCCCGACGGAGCGCGACGAGTGAACTGTTTACGGCCAGTAGGTCGTGGATCCTGGCCACAAGGTGGCCGTACTTTGACGATGGATTCACGTCCACGATCCGCACTGCCGGATTGATTGTGAGACAGTTGACGAGGTCCTTATAGCCGCTGGAGCGGATACCTCGATTGTCACGCAGTGTGAGCACTTGAATCGTGCGATTGAATTTCCGTAGCGCGTCTGTAAGACTCTCGATGGCCTCACACGTCAGCTCGCAATTGCTCATGCTACAACCGAGATGCAAGAAACCAGATGAGCCGAAAGTTGTTAGATACCCCACGCCAAGTGCTGCTGAGCGTACTCCAGTTCTTCGAGGACGGCGTTCTTTTTGACACCAACAGCGAGCTGCACTCCACCTGCTTCTGCAATTGGGTTGTTGGAGAGATCCAAACGATAGAGACGCTGGTTCACAGTCAGCATCCTAGATAGCGCAGTACACCCGACGTAGTCCAGCTCATTATGCGCCAGCCTGCACAGGACAGGATGGCGTCAAGATTCAGTGAATAGACGTACGAACAGCGACTCAAACCGTCCCGCACCCACCTGAGTTCTAGGAGTTTCTTCATCTGCCACAACGCGTTGCAGAAGGCATCAAACCCAGCGAGGTTGCGATCCCCAAAGCTGTTGCTGCACAGTTTGTTGCCGCTGAGATCGAGTTTCTCCAAGGCACTGAAATCCATAATCACGTCCGCCAATGCCGTGATGCCTTCTGCACGCAAATCGACCGCGCTCAGACTACAGAAATATCCAGAATAGGTATCAGTAACAACCCCACCACCAATAAGCATCCCACTGTCCATACTTGAGCTCTCGCAGCCGAGGACACTTCTTGAGCCCGTTCAGCAGAATCGCGACGCCTTGGAACACATTCGTGCTCGTCCCTGTGAGGCGGTTGTTCGACACATCGAAGCGCTCTAGCTTTCTGCTCTCTCGCTCGACGAGCACACCGATCGCAGCGGCGTCCAAGTGGTTGTACGCCTTGCCAGAGAGCACAGCGTGGCGCGTGGTCTGCGCGTCTTTCCGGAACGTCGCGATCGTGAGCGCGCTGCCCGAGAACTGAAGCAGCTCCAACGTGCTGTTCACCGCGCGCGCGATTGCGGTCGCGCCTTCGATGCCGATCTGCGTGCCGGCGACGTTGAGCGCCGTGATGCGGCTCGACTTGGACTTTAGAAAGTCGATCATGAGCAGTGCAAAGTCGTCGCGCACGGCGAAGCCGCTGAGGTCCAGCGTCTTCTCGTCTTTCTCGCCGAGCTCGCGGATCCGCTGAAGGATGGTTTCGCCTTGTGTGCCCTTGAAGTTGCCGCGCTTGTGCATGGCGCGCACTTCGTAAAGGAAGCTCTGATACGGGTCCGTGATCGCGCGGCGCTTCTCTTCTTCGAGCAGCTGCTTCAACTCCTGCGACGACGACGGTGCCTTGTCGCGCGGCTCACGGTTGAGTCCCTCAGCGACACGCGGGTCCGCGGAGCCCACGGCGCGCAGCAGCTCGTTGCCGCGCGTCGCCGCGACCTTGGTCTTCCCACTCGCTGCCATCTTACTGTTCGCTTTCGGATCTTGAAGAGCCACACGCCATCGAATGTCACAAATAAAAGTCACTAAAGAGCGGTACGATGTTGCCAGAAGGTCGCGCGAAGGAAGCGCGTTGAAGGGCCGCCTGCCGTATCCAACACCACAGGCCAAATCCATGGACGGACACTTGGATCCGCCGCATTGCCGCGGCCATGACGCCAACGCCGACAGCGTCGTGCGGCTTGAGGAGGAAACAGCCCAGCCCGCGCGTGCGTCTGCGTGGGGGCAATATGCTATGGCTCGTGCTGCTGAGTTCTCTCGCGCTGGCCGACGCGATCGAGCCCATCGCGCAGGCAGCTGACGTCGTCACCATGGTCCACCGCGGCTCCCCAAAGGTCCGTGTTTCTCTATGTTGTACAAGCCACACGCCGCCTTAACGATGACTCATGCGGTGATTCATCGTATGGAAGGACGTGCGCCTGGACGCGAACCTGTACATTCCGGACGGCGGCGAGCTCCTCTTAAACGTCGACGTGCCGCGCGAGCCGATTTGGATCGACAGCCAGGCGCCCGCAAAAGTCACGCGCGTGTATTCAAGCCACACGGACGGCGTTGTGGGCGTCGGCGAGAACATCGACGTGTTCGTCGAGTTTACGAGCGCTGTAGACGTGCTGGGCGGTGCGCCGTGGCTCGCACTTGCCACGGGCTGCCACGCGTCGGCGTGCCACACACGCGAGATCCAGCGGCTGCGGTGCCAGGGCACGACGGGCAAGTTTGCCGTGGCATTTGGCGACCAGCGCGTCGTCAACATCCCGTGGGACGTGTCGGCCAAACAGTTTGCCAAGTACCTCGAGCGCATGACCACGCTCGACCGCGTGCTGGTCGAGTACCTCCAAGACGACGACAACGCGTGCACGTTCTTTGGCAACAACATTACGGTCACGTTCGAGTCGGTGAACGTCGATGGCGCGGACGGCGACTTGCCGCAGATGGCTGCGGACGCCGCGAACGTCGGTGGGGATGGCAGTGTGCTTGGCCACGTGCGCCTGGCGCCCATGCTATCGCCGACCGCGTGGGAAATCGAAAAGGGCAAGCGCGTACCGGATCGACAGGCGACATTTATAGGCAAAATCAATCCGACAACGCTGCAGTTCACGTACATGGCACAGGACGGTGACAATACGACGCGCCTCGAGTACGTCAACAGCGATGCGCTCACAAGGAGCCTTGGCAGCGTCATCCAGGTGCGCAATGCAGGAACGCTCGTCAAGGCGGACACGACGCTGCCACCACCGGGATTTGCAGGCGATTGGGAGCGCGGTATAGGGAGCAGCTTATCGGCAAATAGTCGCATCCAAGTCGACGTGACGCAACCGAGAATTAGAAGCGTCACGTCGCCACACGAAGATGGAACATTTGGTATCGGCCAGGTGATTCCCATCCACGTCGTATTCTCGCTGCCGATCGTCGTCACGGGCCTCCCCACCATAGTGCTCGAAACGGGCCAAGTCGATCGCATCATCCCGTTTGTGCAAGTCACTGGAGCGAACGAGAACATCATAGAGTTCCGGTACATCGTTCAAGCACGCGACACGACGCCGGATTTGACGTACACAGGCACGACGGTACTGAAGTTGAACGGTGGCTCGATCAAGCGCAAGTCGACGACATCCACGACCGATGCGTTATTGACGCTTCTCGTGAACGGTGAGCGGGGGAGCCTGTCGTGGTCGAAGAACATCGTGATCGACACATCGAACCCTAAGACCACTGGTGTCTCTGCAACAACCCCTGATGGCATTTACACCGGCGGTGACATCGTTCAGATTCAAGTGGCGTTTGATATGCCAGTGATCGTCACGGGCTCTCCACAGCTGATATTGTCAACAGGAAGTGTGAATTTGTTCCCTGGGTCGTTTATTCAAGTTGCACCATCATTGGTGTCGCCCAAGACGATCGTCTTCCCGGCCGTCGACCACGGGTTGTCGACCCAACTGAGTCGGGGTCTTCAATTCTTGATTGACGGCCAAGTTTACACCTTGGCGACCGTGAACGGCGGCACTGTGACGATGGTGGAAGATTATGTCGGACGAGTCGTCGACCCAACCGTGATCGGTGGTCCGAGTATTGCTATTCAATCTCCGGGGTTTCGTCCAGCTCGATATACAAGTGGCAGTGGAACACGTTTTCTCACCTTTACGTACGACGTCCAGTGCGGTGATAGCTCACTCGATCTCGCCTACTTATCAAGTTCGGCCTTACAGCTCAACGGTGGCACAATCAAGCGACTATCGACGACGCCATTCTCAGATGCGGACCTCACTCTACCGACACCAGGGACGACGGGAAGCTTGAGTTTCAGCGCGAACGTTGTGATCAACACGGACGCGCCGCGTGTACTGCAAGTCAATCCCATCACGAGAGATGGAGTATACCGTGCGAACGATGAAATCTACGTTGCGGTCGTGTTCGACCTGCCAGTGACAGTACAGAATACGGCCTCGATTCAAACAACTGCTGGATCCACGGGTGAGCGAGTTGCCGTGTACGTTCGAGGGACTGGCTCCACGTCGCTTGTATTTAAGTTTGTATGCAGCTCAGAGGACCAGGTGAATGTGTTTGACGTGTTCGATTCCAATGCGTTGAAGCCTGCCTACGGGTACGTAAGTGGCGCCATCAGTCGAACATCTAGCGCGTCCCTGATTCCAGCAATACTAGATCTTCCGGCTGCTGGTCTAACAACAAAAGCCATCTCAATTGACCAAGGGTGTGCATACGTTACTGAAGTTTCGACCTCTCGTGAAGACGAGACGGCAGGAGCTGGGGAAATCATTGATGTCCAAGTTACATACAATGTTCCAGTCGACGTCGACACTTCGGCTGGCATACCGTGTCTTCAACTGACAAGTCAGAAGACCGCCACATACCTCGCGGGCGCTGGATCAGCGATCTTGACATTCCGGTATATCGTGCAAGGAGACGACCCACGAGTACGATTGACTTTCGTGGATATCTATTCCCTTCAATCGAACGGTGGGCGAATCCGCGACGTATCAACGAACAAGATCGCGTCGACTTTGTTACCGAATCCCCAAGCAACCGCACTTGCCACTCAACAAAAGATATATATCGACACGCGCGCGTCAGTCGTGATAGACGTCTCGACGCGACTCCTTGATGGCGTGTACACGGTTGGAGACAGGGTCGTCGTTGCTGTGACGATGAATGCGCCAGTACTTGTGAGCTCGGTAGAGACAAATCAAGGGACTCCAGCGTTGTATTTGCACGTTGGTGGATCCACAAACGTAGCCACACCCGCGATCTTCGACTCGGCGAACGACGACCAGTTATATTTTGCGTTAACGATCGCAAGTGGCCATTCAACTTCCAACCTGGCGTATCCAGCACGAACATCGCTGCGCTGCCTCGGAAACTTTGGTATCAACATTGACGGGGCTTTGGCGAATGCTATCACTCCTCACGGCGTGGAGTTTCAAGGCCGCTTGCTGGTCATTTGGAGTGAAACCAGCGCCGGAGGGCCGTCTCAACTTCGAGCAAGGTCGCTTGTTTTGGCAAGGCGATTTGGTTCATCTTGGAGCCAAGAGGACGGTGACGGCGCGACGGGGCGGATCCAGTTTAACGCCGCGATGGATGCGACAAACCCCATGGTGATGGCAGTCGATGCCACCAAGTTGTACGCATGCTGGCAGGAACGAAATGGACTCGCTGGCAATCCGACCCAAATTCGAGTTGCGGCTTACCTCGGTGGTGATGCGTCCGTCGTCCAACGTTGGCGCTTCGTCGGACGTACGCCAGCGACAGCGAATGGCCTTAACCGAGATCCAAGCCGGAACGCAGCAGCACCCCATCTGGCTGTGCACAACAATCGCCTGTATATGGCGTGGCATGAGACAACGGCATCCGCGACGACGCAGATTCGAGTCGCTCTCTACAATGGCCAAGATCTTGCTCCGTCGTGGACGTTTGTCGATGGAAACTCGGCTCTTCGCGGGATCAACGTCGCGTCGGCTCGATCGGCGCAAAACGTTCGAATGATATCCTGTCGCGCCACACTGTTTGCAGTGTGGGAGGAGCTCAATAGTGCTGGCATTTCCCAGATTCGCGTTTCTGCCTTGGCAGGTACGGATGCGGTGCCACGATGGTCGGTTGTGGACGGCAACGTCGCGACGGCTGGGCTCAACTTCGACACTTTGATGCACGCGCGGGTGCCGTCCATCGCCTGTGTGTTGGATACGACGCTAGTTGTTGCGTGGCATGAAGCTGTGAGCGCTGCCGGTGGAGGAACGGGAACTCGCATTCGAGCAAAGCAAGCTACAGTGCCGTCCACGCTCGCTGGGATGGTGTGGAGAGTGGCGGACATGAACCGGGGCCTCAACTTTGATTCAAACCAGAACGCTGTCAATGTGCGTCTGCGGACACATCCATTGAGCCCGTCATCACTGTTTGCAACGTGGGAAGAAGTCGACCAAGCCAGCGGCAAACGACAAGCGAGAGTGGCACTCTTCACGGGAGGCGAGACCGGTTCTTGGTCATTCATCGACGGCAATGGCAGGCTGTCGACGTTGAATGATGCCCCCTCTCAAGATGCCGCCTCACTCGTGTTGGTGCCCTCGACGACTTCGACCACGACTTTGTACGCCGTGTGGCACGAAGCACACGCCCGGACGCTCACGACTCATGTTCGAACGAGCTTTTACCGCGTCGAAAATGGGGGCTTTGGCATTTGGCAATCGCTTCACGATCGATGTGTGCTGCGAAGATCAACGACACCGACGACCTCGGCTAACTTGCTCTTGCCAGAGTTGAACTCACTCGGCTCCCTCGAGTTTGGTCGCCAACTTCGCATCGACACGGCACGCCCAACAGTCCAAAATGTGTTATTCGCGAGTTCGTCGAAAGTGATGGCAACGGCAAGCATGATCCAAACGGTCGATGTGTTCAATCAAGGAAGCCTGACGCAAGGGGAGTACAAACTCGCGTACGGTGATGACGAGACAACGTGCATTGCCTGGAATGCGCCCATTGCTGCAGTCAAGGCCGCACTTGAGGGGATTCCAACCATGGCTCTTAAGGTGGATGTGTCGATCGATGCATCAGCGATCCAGGATGCAGCACGCTACAGTATCACGTTTACGTTCCCGACCACTGGTATCAAGCCGCTTGTGTTGGCTTCTTCCAGCTCGTGCGCCTCATGGACGTGTGGCACGACCGCACCGCGACTCCCGTGCAATCTCAAAACCCTGGTTGTGCTGAATGTGAACCGTGACGTCTCGATGCGTGGGGGCGTCATCGACGTTCTGATGAATTTTTCATCTCCAGTGGCTGTGACGATGGGTACTCCTCAGCTAACGCTTGAAACAGGTTCCCTCGATGCCGTAGCGACCTTCACCGCTCGAGGTATCCTCCGAGAATTCGACGTTGGCACAGAGAGTCCGAGCATGATACTAAGTGGTGCGTTTCGTCTTTGG
Organism: Pythium biforme; assembly: GCA_023337735.1. NCBI lineage: Eukaryota > Oomycota > Peronosporomycetes > Pythiales > Pythiaceae > Pythium > Pythium biforme. Next base: position 9,211 of record JAADXJ010000533.1, read on the forward strand.
TACGGCGATGCTGCAACGCCCAATTCGATGGCATCCACAGAGTGCATTGATGCCTCCTTCCTGAGTCATGCGGACGCCGAGCAAGAGCTCCTCTTCAAGTTGCGTGCGATCAAGGCGCTGCGAACGATCGGGATCCAGTCCGTCAGGAGGCAGCAACGACGTAATGGCTACCGCTACTCGATTCTCTTCTCAAGCAGTAGCAGTGGAGATCTACTGGATCTTGTTTCAGCAGATTCCTCAGCTTGTGAAGGATTCACCGGGCGCACTCAAACAATCGATGTACGAGCAGACGGGGCGATTCTTCAAGGCGGATTCGCAGTCACTTTCCAGTACGAGTCGACGCCGTGCATCTCTGCCACCATTCGTGCCAGTGGTCCAACGAATTCGCTCGAGGACACACTGAGTCGAGTCATTCCGAATCGAGTGCTTCCGCTTCAAGTGAAGAAGGACACGTCAGTGTTGGGGGCACGTGGCTACCGGTACTACATCACGTTCATGTCACTCAGTGACGCGATGTTTCCTGTTCACGTCTCGACTTCCAACTGTGCTGCGTTTACGTGCGACGATGGAAATGGCGTGGCCGTAGCGTGCACGGGTGTACAGGTGACTGCGAACGCGGATTTCAAGACGACACTGGCGGTGACCAAGTCCCTCGCGTTCCAGTACGTCGTGCAGGCGTCCGATATGAGTCGCGCTCTCGCCGTGCGTGATGCAAGCGCGCTCGCAGGCGCCATCTTTCGCAATTCGCAAAACCCAGTGCTACTGGCTGTGTTGGCAGTGCCAACCAGTCTTCTTGCTCCGTCGGATATTCGAATCCTCAGCAACGACGAGATTCCGCGCGTCGTGCGCGTGTTTTCGTCCACAGTGGACGACACCTACACCACGGGAGATGTGATTGTGATCTACATTACCTTCTCACTCGCTGTTAATGTCGTTGGACGACCTATTCTCGAGCTCAACTCTGGTGGGGTCGCAAAGTATCTGTCGGGAAGCGGTACGACACGGCTTGAGTTCCGGTACAAGATTTTTCCAGGCGAAGGCACTGCGGATTTGAATTATGCGTCGACGCTGTCACTGCGGACGCCCGGTCTGTTTGTCAACGTCTTTGCAGCTGGATCGGCGGACATGCCAGGGCAGCAAGTCATGGCAGACTTGACGCTGCCGGCGTTGGCCGCAGCCACGAGCTTGGGCTCACAGCATGCACTTGTTGTAACCGCCTCCGCACCAACAATCGTCTCGGTAACATCGACGCGAGCCGATACCCCAGCTGGCGGCACGGGCTATGGCGTTGGAGATATCGTCGACGTCGAAGTCATGTTTTCGAACGAGGTCGCCGTGCAGGGTGAGCCTACGCTTGCGCTCAACTCCGGTGGCATGGCTACATTCACGTACGCAGGGTATCGTCAGCTGCTGGACGTGGGCGTCCACGCCATGTACCCCGTGACGAACGGCCAGTTTGCAATCTCGTACCGCGGTGTTATGTCCGGCTGTATTGATCTCACTGACCCAGATAGCACGTCACCGAGCTCGCTCAAGTCCCGGCTCTTGGCGTTCAGCGAACTTGCCACCATTGGTGTTGTATCCGTCACAAAAAGCCCAAAGAAGAATGGATTCCGCTTTGAGATCATCTTTGACTCCACGCGCGTATTAGAAATTCCAGAGTCGGTGATTCCAGTCGTCTCTGACGTATGCGGGCCGCTATTACCATCTTCACCCGACACACCTCCAGATCGCCTTCTCGAGCGCAGTACAGACACGCGTGTCGTATTCCACTATTATGTGCAAGAGAACGAGGCAACGAACCGGTTGGACTACACCTCCACGAGTTTAGACATGACTTCAATTGGCTCTGCCGTGAGAGCGCGATCAAGAACACCAACCGTCGACGCTGACGCCACGCTCCCCGCTGCTGGAAGCCCGAGTCGGCTTGGCGCGCTCAAGCTTCTAGGCGTGGATGGCTCCCCCGTGGTGGTCGTGGATGTCATCTCGGACAGTGACGCGGGTACGTATGGGGTCGCCTTCCCGCCCATCGCCAGCCCGCCAGCAGTGTATCCAGGCGAAATCTACTTTCGTCTCATCTTTTCTCGGTCCGTGAAAGTCATTGGCTCGCCGACAATGGAACTCGCCACCGGATCGTTCCAGATGAACGGCCTTTTCACGCCTAATCGACTGGCTGTCTTTGTGGGCCAGCCCAAGCCGAACGAAGCTGCCTTCTTGTACCATATTGAAGAAGGTGACGGGAGCCCGAATCTCGCGTTCGCAAACCTGAATGTACTCGCCAGCGCAATCATTTACTGCGTGTCGATGTCCTCGCTCACGAAGGCCAGAACAGCACCGCTGCCTCGTTTGCTCGTTTCGGCAACAAAGGTGCTCAAAATTGACGCGACCTCAGTCCCTACGACAGTCAAGTTATCGTCTCCACATGCAGACGGCTTCTGGGGAGCCGGTGAGGCCATCGAGATCGAGGTGACTTTTTCCAAACAGGTGACGCTCCAAACGGGGTTCAATCGGAACCACAACTTGTATGCGCGCTACCCGACAGCGCTGGAGTATGGCGACAATCTGATCGTGTTCTGGACCGAGTGGAGCTCGTTCGAATCCAAACCATCGGTGACGACAAGTTTCCTCTACATGCGTGTGTTCACGCGCGACACGCTCCAACAAATCTCGCTGTCGTCGCCGCTCGCGGCCGCGATGAATCGTTTCCCCAACACGTTTATTGAGAAGGTATCTGCGACCGTGTGGCAAAACAATCTATACGCGGCGTGGGATGAAGATGGCCTCGTCTACTGCGCTCACTTCAACGGGCTCGGTGTGCCGAAGGAGCCTTGGACCGTGATCCCAAGCATGGGAGCTAACAAAAACTTGCAGATGCGGGGCAGCGACGCGCAGTTGATCGTCCACAACCTGCTGTTGGTGATGATATGGCGGGAAGAAGCAGTCGTCTCCGCGAGCGGTCGTGTCGCCGGTCAGATCCGTATCGCACAGCGAAACGATGATTACGATGCGCCGTTGTGGATCTTCCACGACGGCAACAAGCTCGACGCGGGTCTCAACAGGAACCCGACGAATGATGCAATACTCCCGCACGCAGCGGTGTACCGTGGTGCAATGTACGTTTCCTGGAGCGAGTACAGCGACGCGCTCGACGCCTACCAGATCATCGTCGCGCGGCGGTGGGTGCAGAATCGAGACGTGTCCGTGTGGCAGTACATGAATGTCTCGGGCGCGGCTTCGGATTTCTACATCCACAACTATCGCCCACGGCTGGCGGTCCGTAAGAACGGGTTCGAAGACGTTGCGCTGGTCGTCACGTGGTATCGTGACACGAAAGAGGCAGGCGCGAGCGAAGTCGCGTCTGGGGAAGTTCTGGATGCATTTTGGTATGAAAGTGCGTCCAGCATCGCGCGGCAGACGGATGTTTCGACGCTGAAGCTACCCAGTGCCAAGGCGCTCGATACGATGGCGTGCGGAAACACCATGTTCGCATCGTGGATCGAAGAATCGCCTGCATCAGTCGCGTTAGCGTCCCGCGTGCAACGTGTGCGCATTGCTTCGCTGCAACAGGACAGATCTTTGCAGACCGAATGGACAGCGATGTTTGCTCGCCGGACCGCGAACCACAACCCGCTGTTCGACGCGACCGACATCACGCTCGTGTGTTCCGCAGGCTCGACCGCGGCCGGAGTGATCTGGACCGAATTTGACGGTATCGCGACGAAGCTGCACCTGCGCCACGCGCTCATCCCGCAGCGGCTCGAGACCGAGCTGAACATCACGTGGGGTGAGACTTCGAGTGGCACGCCGCTGCTTCAGCTGGACACTGGGACCACTCCAAACGGCGTCGCGTTTGCGACCGATCGGAGTGGGGTTGTGGCAAAAGTGCTGCGTTTCCTGTACGTCGTGCAGCCTGGACACGTGTCGCTCGACCTTGACGTGCTCACTCAGCAGGCGCTCGAGATGAACGGTGCTCAGGTTCGCGACATCTACGGGCAGATCCCGGACTTCACGTTGTTCCCACGATCGCGAGACACGCGCTCGCTGAGCTACAACAATGATATCCAGATCGACACGTCACCGCCCCGAGTGGTCGGCGTCACGTCGACGACACCGTCCGGAGCGTATGGCGTTGGGGAGCTCATGGTCATCCAAGTCGTCTTTAATTTACCAGTCGACGTGGCCGGTGGTGCCGCGATGCTCTACCTGCGGTCTGACGAGCTCCATTTCACGGATTACAATGTGGACCCCGCCGTGTACGTTTCCGGATCGGGTACAACGACGCTCTCGTTCGAGTATACGACGACCGAGCGCGATTATAGCGAGCGACTGGACTACTTCCGCGAAGACTCGCTCGTGCTAAGTACAGGCGCGGCCATCCGGCGCAACTCGACATTCCCCATGGTGGAAGCCGTGCTGACGCTCCCACAGCCAAAGTCCGCGCACTCGTTGAGTGGCAACCGCCAGATCTCCATCAAGCCAACGGTGCCGGCTGTCACAAGCCTCACGTCGCCCATCGCTGACGGCACGTATTACCCGGGTGACACGATCCCTATTGTCGTCACTTTTACGCTTCCCGTCGTAGTGTATGGGTGGCCCGTGCTCGTGCTTGCAACTAGACGCGCTTCGACAGCCGTGTACGAAGATGGCAATGCCACAACAGCGCTCATCTTCCGGTATGTGATCGAAGAAGGCGATGCCTCGAGCGATTTGGACGTCGTGGACGACCGCGGCGCGAATGTCATCAACTACGTCAACTCGCTCCAGTTGGCCGGTATGTCCTCTATCAAGCGTATATCGACGAACCCGTATACGAATGCCGACATCACGCTCCCGGCGCCCGGGTGGCCCGGGTCGCTTTCCACAAGCAAAGCATTCGCCATCGACACGGTGCGGCCCAAGATCGTTGATATACGGTCGCCGACGCCGGACGGCACCTATGACGTCGGAGACATCATCACAATCCTGGTCGAGTTCTCGAAGAGAGTGGTTGTCCGCCTCGCCACGCCGTACTTGAAGCTCAATGTACCGCTCCTGAGCTCGCTGGACACGCCTCGCACGGCCGTGTACCGAGACGGCAGTGACACGACCGTACTTCGCTTCGAGTACACGGTGGTTGAGAACGACAACACTGGCACGACCCCACTTGATACGTTGAACGAGAGGTCGTTCTTGCTGCGTCCGATCCTGTTTGGCGGCTCGATGGCGCAAACCGCCGCCGAGGTGTTATGCAAGGCAACGACACCCAAACAGCCCGCAAATCTGACCATGCCTCGGCCGGGCCCAATTCTGCGAGCCAACGCCGTGCGCAGTCTCGTGGGCAACAACCGCAAGCTTTTTGTCCGGACTGACGGTTTGCGCGTCGTTGCATTGAACGCCGACGTGGAAAGCGGCGAAGTCTACGCACCGGGCCACCGGATTGTGCTGTCAGTGATTTTCAGGCGCGCTGTGGTCGTGCAAGGTTCACCACGGCTCGGGATCAACGCGAACGCACTGTTACCCACGTACGCCCAGTACATTGGAGGCTCTGGGTCCACAGAGTTGAAGTTTGAGTACGTAGTCGCCATTGGTGATACCGTGCAAGTCTTGGAGGCAGCTTCGCGGAGAGCACTGGAGCTTCCTACGGGTAGTTTGATTACCGACAGTGACGGTATGTACGTCCCGCTGCGTCTCGGCGCACCACTGCTTCCTGGGTCGCTTTCATTCAACTACAGGATCAGCGTCTCCTCGACTCCTCCAGCCGTGCAAAGAGTGTATGTGAGCAATGCCGAGATGAGTAACGACGGGGCGTTCGGTGTCGGAGACGACATCGTGGTCGCAGTGCAATTCAATGTTCGTGTGGCGATGCCTATTGGCGCGACACAGCCGTCGTTGCGGCTTCAGTTTGTCAACGGAGTGCGCACAGCGATGTATACATCGGGCGACAAAACGGCGACGTGGTTGTTCACGATTCGAATCGCGGCGGGCGACGCCGCCTCGGTGTTCGAGTGTGCGGACATTAACGCACTCGTGGTCGGTGCCGCCCCGAATGGGCTGTTTGCTGCGGCGACAACGCTCGTGCTCGCAGCAAACACTGTTCTCCCAGCGCTGGGTTCGTCTGCCAGTTTATCGTCGTCGGGTATCCGCGTCGTGAGTTCTTCACCGACAGTTACCGCCGTCGGTGCCATCGATCGCGACGGCGTGTACGCGTTGGGTGATCGCATTCGCCTGCGCGTACAGTTTTCGTATCGAGTCACGGTCGTCTCAGCAGGAGCTTGTACGCTGGAGCTGTTTGTGGGTGGATTGAAAGCTGCAAGTGCGACGTTTGTTGGCGGCACGTCGACCACCGCGCTCGTTTTCGAGTATCGTGTCGTCGCTGGCGATCGGTCTGGGCACCTCGACTATCGAAGCGTATCGAGCTTGAGCTGCAATGTTCTCCAGCTGACGGCAAACCCAACGCTTGCGGCAGACACGACGCTACCCTCACCTGGCGCAGACGGGAGTCTTGGTTTTGCAGCCAGAATCCAAGTTGACGCGACTGCACCTCGCGTTGTGTCGGTCTCGTCGTCTCTTGGCAACGGACTCTATGGAAGCGGCCAAGATATCGATGTACTGATGACGTTTTCCGAACCGGTGGATATGTTCGACGCTACGAACTGCAACCCGAAGCTACGACTGGGCATTGCCAACACGCAGCAGATACCTCGACGAGCGCCCGTCGCTCGCTATCGAAGCGGGAGTGGATCCGCAACCATCACGTTCCGCTACACGACCATACCAGGCGATATGGCGTTCCCGCTGGCGTACGACGGCATCGATGCGTTGTTCATGGATACACCAGACTGTGCATTTGTCGCGGTCAGTACCGATCGTCGCCCCGCATCCATCCGTCTTCCACCACCCGGCGGGTCGGGAAGTCTTAGTAACAACCGCGACATCAGTATTGACGCGGTGGAGCCACCACGAGTCGTGACGGTCACTAGTGATATGGCCGATGCTATCTACACCGCAGGCGACATCGTCACCATGGCCGTGATCTTCACGACGCCCGTGGTCGTCACCGGTACGCCGTATCTGAAACTCGACGTGGGCCAGCCGTTTGCGCGCCCGGCGCTCTACCAGAGCGGCAGCAGTTCGTCGAAACTGGTTTTCGTGTACACAATCCAGCCAGGCGATCACAGCGATCGACTCGAGTACGTGCGGTGTCCGGCGGACGCGAGACAGCGGCCGCGCAGACGCGAATTCGACAAACTCGTCAAGTGTCGACCCGACGTAAACGCACTGCAGCTCGGCGGCGGCTCGATCCAGCGCCTCGCGTCCTCACCTGGAGTCGACGCCGTCCTGGATCTTCCAGAAGTCAATCTGTGGCCAAAGCTGCGCGTCGCGACGTCGCGTCAAGACTTTGTGTACGTGAACCAGCTCGAAGACACAACTGATCTCATGGAGGCAGAGCGCCGGGACGTGCTTGGAGCTGAGGCAGCCCGTCTTCTAGCGAATGAAATTTCCCTGGCGCAGCGAAAATCGTCACTCTTCATCTATAGCAACGGGATCCCGTCGGAGAAGACGTCACTCAAGATCACGGAGCAGCGGTACTTTATCGAACTCGTGCGGTTCCCGATGGTGCAGCCCAATGCGCTATCCTTAAAGGGCTTTGACGGGTTCATCGGCATCATGCTCAACGGTATTCCGTTCAAGGGCTTATCAAACACGCCGGCAAAAGCCTTGGACACGTGCGGCGGCGCCGTGGACGAGCAGAATCGGTACTACTACGCCGCTGCGCCGTCGTGTTTGATCGCAGGCATCATGAACGCTCGGGCAGGCGACGAGTCATCGCCTGCAAATCCGTTTGTCATGCTCGGCTACGCATTTGACGGGTTTCCTGTGTACTACTTCTACGACGAGACCGGAAACGTTCCCGTGCAGCTCGATGAATGCAACGGCCTGCGTGGCCGCGATGGCGCGTATCGATACCACGTGACCCTGTCTCCTCAGGCGCCGTTCATGCCCTGTCTGAAGGGAATCAATGACCCACCGTCGGCGGTCCGTGGCGAGACATCCAAGCTCATTCGCGTGTTCCGATCTCCCGTGGACATTCGTCAAGTGGACGGATTGACGTTGGCGTCACTCAGCCGGTTCGATGGGCTGGTCGTCGACCAGAATCCGGTGACCATGTCGGGTACCGGGACTTGGTTGAATCCCGACGGTGTCTCCGTCGTGTACACGGCCACGACGATCACGGTGCGAAGCACGGGTATCCCGAACGGCTACTACGGACCGTTTCCCAATGCCTACAACCGGTTCATCGTGCGCGAGCAAGACTACGCGTTCCAGCTGCCACGGCTGCCTGTCGTGGCGGCACAGACGACGGCGCTGCCCGTGGATGTACCCATTGGCGTCATGCTCAACGGTGTACCGTTCTTCTCAAGCCAATCAAAGGTGTTCGGGGGCAACATCATGGACCCGGCGTCACGCGCGTACTGGATGCTCGACAAGTGCCACGGACTCGTCGACGCTGGCGGCAAGTATCGCTACCACGGCACGCCCGACTGTGTGCTAAGTGAATTGGGTGGACAGCTCACTCCCGGCAAGCCGTCGCCTCTGCTCGGATATGCGTTCGACGGATTCCCTCTCTACGGTCCGTACGCGGAAAGCGGTGTCGTGCCCACGGATCTCGACCCATGCAACGGGCGCATTGGCGACGACGGTACGTATCGGTACCACGTGACGCCGGGCAAGGCCCCGTATTTGATCGGCTGCTTTCGGGGCACGCCGCTGGCGACCGCGACCAACGACCAGGTGCAGCGCAGTCTGAGCTACGCAAAGGCCGTGCGCATTGACACACAGCAACCGCGTGTCACGCAAATCTACACAAACAAGTATCCAGGCGTGTACACGCTCAGCGAGACCCTCGACATTGTCGTCGTGTGGTCCAACGCAGTGGTTGTGGATACCACAAATGGCGTGCCGTCGGTCGCCATTCCAGGCTCGTTGCAGCAGCAACAGGCCGTGTACAGCGCTGCGAAGAGCTCGCCCACGCGGTCGGTGTTCGAGTACAGCGTCACAGTAGCCGAGGCCGCCGTGTTCGAGTACAACTACGACTTTCGCTCGTCGATTCGACTCAACGGCGCGACGATCAAGCGGGCAGCCGCGATGCCCGTGCTCGACGCCGACCTGCAGCTCATCTGGGCCGAGCGTAACTCGCGGTTTGCCTCCAAGCACCAACTCGTGGAAGACGTACGCGTCGTGCTCCGAGGGCTTTATCATCCGCACGCATCCGACTTGAGCGTTCGGCTGTTCCACGGCACACACAGCGCGTCGGTGTTTGATCGTTGCTGTGGGAACATGGCGTTTGGCCTGCCAGACGAGAAGCTGCGCGTGAACGAACAGCAGCTGCGCATGTTTCCGGAGAACCCAACGAGCGGCGTTGGTTGGGACTACAGCTTCCAGGACTTTGTCGCGACCAAGAACCTCGCGCGCGACGGCGGCGCGACGGCACTACAAAGCTCCACAAGCGGCAAGTGCTTCGCCTCGAACGCAATCGACGGCCGCGTGCAAGGCAGCGTGTCCAGCCAGAACGTCGCACGCGCCGATGCGACGACCACGACGGTCGCGTGGTGGGAATTGCGGTTGCTCAAGCCCGTGGAGATCGGCACAATCCGCGTGTGGTTGCCGCCGCGGCCCGAGCGGCGCCCCGCGACCGTGCAGATCGCGCGGATCGATTCCGCCGACGGCACGGCCCAAGTATACGGCTCCTTTGCGCTGTTCTTTACGGCGTGGGACGGACAAATCTACCAAACGGCAGATATCAACTGGAACGCGGTCGCGATGGTGCGCGACGAAGACGCCAAGATCGCAAACCTGGGCATCGGCAAGGGCGAGTCCATGGAGGCCAAGATCCTCGCGGCCGTGCCGCTGGGCACAACGGTGCAGCGACTGTACGTCACGCGCTCGCCGGCGTCGAACGCGTTGTCGGACCATGGCGCGTCCACGTGGTCCATCACATTCCTCGACGACCCGCGGCTGTACGAGGTCAGCACTCTGCCCCTCGCTATCGCCAGCAACAACATTTGTGATGGACTCGGCGTCGTCTCGCTGGACAAGCCGTTTCCGGGCGACGACTACGATGTGTGGGTGTACATCACACGTGACGACGACGATGACGACAGCGTGCGCCCGTACGATATCACCAAGGGTCACACGTCCATGTTCCCGTTCTGGATCCTGCTCTTCGAG
>JAADXJ010000534.1:0-19376 GCA_023337735.1 Pythium biforme
AAATCCAACAAAAATTTGGGCCCAAAAAGCAGAAAGGGCTACCGGAAAACAGGGTTAAATGACCATAAAGTGGTCATTATAAAATCGACCGAGCCATAACATCAGGAATTCCTTACATTAGGAAATGTATGGGCAACGAAAGGGTTAGATGACTACTCGGTGTTGCCGTCCGAGATGATGGCGACATCGTCGTGGAAGAACATGCTCGTGTCTGTGGCCGATTTGTGTCGACAGGAGCGCGCGTGCTTTCAAGAGACATACTCAAGGTCAGCAACGATAACACTGAAAGAAGCGTCCACGACTCCAGTAGCTACCCGTGAGCAGCACGCTCGCGTGGCAGTCGATATTGCTGAGACGATGCAGGCGACGATCCCGAGCTTGATGACCGTGGGGTCAATCGTGGCCAACAGCGTGACGGAGAAAGAAGGGCTTGACGCCTCGCCCGTTGTGTTCCGTCTCGACGCGTTCTACGGCCAGCTACCAGCCCAGCACAAGCGCTGCGACAAGTCGACGACGCCAACCTCGGCACTCGACAAGATCCTTCGACTCGCCGGTCCCGAGCCAAATGAAGCATTTTTCGATTTCTACCAGTTCGCGTTACGCACAGCGCGTGTGTTGCTACAGAGCGGCAAGGCGCCGCGCGTCAACGCCGTGTTTGCGCTGCTCGAGCGTCGCCTGCTTGCGCTCGGCGCACGCGACGAGGCCTTCCGCGCATTCGTGTTGAAGTACGTCGTCCGGCCGATCATCGCGACCACGACGATGGTGCAGCGCAAGCTCGCATGGTTTGTGACCATGAACGATGTGACGGACCGGCGCGTGCTTGCGCAGTTGGATCGGCTCCACGGTTGCCGAGTTTTCCTCACGCTGCATTTCATCGGCGACACGTCGACGCCGGGGTTTGAGCGCTTCTGAGAAGTCGTTGCGTTCACGGCGGACAGGGAGGGCTGGCGCGTGGCGTATGCCAACGGCTGTTTTGTCGGTGGCGTGGCGACCGAAGACGCCTGCGGTGAGTTGGAAGGCGTCGTGACGTCCACGGCCGAGGGGTTTGACGTGCAGTTTGCCGAGGAAGGGAGCCGCACCACTCTTCGTGGCGCCCGTTCATTCCTCTTGCTGGACTTCGTGTTCTCCGCCGACGGTATCCACCCCGCGCCGGGCTCGCCACGGGACGAAGAAAAACACTAACAGCTCCCGGTTCACGGATGGTGCTGCTGTTTTTACTTGATTGAGGCGACGGAGCCAAATACGCTTGACCACGGGTGGCTGACGGACCTGCTTCAAGAAGAGCCGATCGTCGTGACTTGGCCTTGCCGCGTAGAGTAGTCGATGAAGTCGCCGTTGATTGGAAAGGCACAAACACGTTGACGGTCGTGTTGATCAGACGGTGGTCAGCCATAGGAAGCTTTTCTTGTCTCCCACTGTGCCCACTGGCAAGCAAGTCTCTTCACTAGGATGGATTCCAGGTGAGACGGCCATTCTGGCGGATAAGAGAACTTAGAGAGAGCAGTTCAATAGATCTCATTTAGACACGCCTTGCAAGAAGTGAAAGACTCACTTTCTTGGGAGACCTTTGCCGCGAGCGGCAGCGTGTACCACGGGGGACGTGGCCTCCCCGACGTGGTCACGTAAGAAGCGCAGCATTGCGAGATCGCCGTTGCGGACCACGTCGGCCAACGCGGCTCATACACCTTCGGTGAGCTGCGCGATGGTGTCGCTTGCTGTTACCTGGCGCTTGTCCCACCGAAACTGCACAACTGTGAGGTGCCCATTCGTGATGGCGCCGTCTCCGTTAAGCGCACCCGTCGGCCGGGCACGAGCCACTGGACGACAACCAACTGGCCGTGGGTCGCCGCAAGCGTCAGCGCCAGCCGATCGATTCGCATACCGGCCGTGTCGTGAAGCCACACGAGCGCCTCAACGTTGTCCATCGCGGCGGCGTTGAGCATGGCCGAGTGGAACCAGAAGCGCGGGTTCTTGCGGAACGCCGGCTGCTTCTGCAGCACCCAAAGGCGCTGCAGTGTGCGCAGGTCAACATGCATTTTCAATAAATGTTGGTTGAGCCGATATTGAGCCTCGCGTTTGCCAATATTCGCGCCACCCTAATGTAACGGTGTGGGGCTTCGATCCGATCTTAGAGCATCCCCACCGGTCACGGCAAAAACGCTCCGGTAAACGGTTTACCGGGAAAATATTTTTACCGCTGCAATTTATCTTCCCCACCGGGCCGCTGCAAACGGCAAAACGGCAAATTCTGTCCGGCAAATTTCCAAAATCACGGCAAAATCGACCGTTTTGCCGTCGCTCCAGACCCACTCCGGCAACATTTTTCATCAGAATTTCTCAGATATTTATCAGATTGGGTCAGATGTAATAGCAACTGTTATCATGCATGTTTGGCGCTTTGCCGCTCACCTGTGGGAAAGAAGAACGGAAACGGTAAAAACGATCCGGGGAAACCGGAAGATTCTCGGTAAAACGACTTTTACCGGAGCGTTTTTGCCGTGACCGGTGGGGATGCTCTAAGAGCATCTCCACCAGTCACTGTAAAACGCCCCTGTAAAGTGATAAATTCCCCGGATCGTAATTTACTCACCCACCCGTCACTGTAAAAATGGAAACGAAAAAAATGGCACGCCAAAAACCGCTTTGACTCTGCAAAAGTGTGCACAAATACAGTGCCAAACGGATTTTTGCAGTGTTGGAATTATCAGATATCACCGCACAAATTGTTGGAATTATCAGAATTCTCAGCCTTTTGGCTGAGTATTTCTCGTTGTGTTGGAAAACCGAGCCTGCAGACGTTGCATTTGCTGTGAGCGGGTGGGGAACTGGCCCTGCATCGGTAAAATGGGCAGAATTTTTCACTCTAGATCACGATTTAGCGTGAAGTTTTTACAGTGACCGGTGGAGATGCTCTTATCTTCTTTCCTTTTCTTGCCACCCGCAATACTCAACTGACATGGAGTGATGGTCAGTTCTGTGAATGTGGACCGAAGGTAACGATATCAAATATACCGGTACTTAGCCCGCACCACATCGGTATTTCGATCTTCCACCCGCGGCAGCCACGCTTCGATTCCGAGATACAAGCATGGAGTTCTTCCCCGTGGACGCGAGCGCGAGCGCGGACGCCCAGACGGCGAAGAAGCTTTTCGAAGGCGACACGCTGATTGCCGTGCGTAGCTAAGCCTTCTGCCGTCGTATCCGTGCTGGCTGCGTCGAAAAACAACGCGTCTAACCGTTTCTCCCACAACGCCCCCAGCCGGCCGTGTCGTACGCCAACCTCGGCCAGCTCACCATTGATCTCATCGTCAACACGCTGCTCGCACGCGGCAACGCATGTGTACGGCGTTTCCCTTCGTAGTGCTACGGGGCACTCTCATCGTGGATACTGATGGTGCTATTACGCGAGTTCGTAGGATGCGCAGATCGAAAAAGTCGGGCACCTCTTTTCGACGGCCGTGCCGCCCATCGCCGCCGCCATGGCCTACGGCTCGCCGGACCGCAACGCGCTGTGCGTCAATCTTGAAGGTAAGAGCACTTATATCCACCAGCATCATGTGTATCTTTTGATTTGGCTCACGCAGATTGCCGTACATTCATTAGTCTTCCGAATTCCGTCGCGCCGCGTGACGCTGATTCAGCAGCGCACTGACGTCACCAAGGGCAAGGCGCGTGCGTTTGCGACGGAGCTCGTGGACTGGGCTGCTGCGAGCGGGTTTGCATCGCTTGTTGTAGTCGCCGGCGCTGACGATATGCTACGCCATGACCCGAACATGCGTCGGTACGTGTTTGCCGTCTTGTTTGCCTTCGTTTGTGTGGAAGTATTATAATTTCTAACGTAGCTCTTCGTGCGCAACAGCCGCCCCCTCAACACCATTACCTTTACGAGCAACAAACGATCGCTTCTTAACCCAGCGTTCCTCACCGCGTCAGGTGCCGTTGAGACCTCCGACACCGACGCCTGGAGCGACCTGCGAGGCGTCGGCATCTCGCCGCTTCTCCACGCGCGCTGTGTGTCTTCGGTAGCGACCTCGTCGCCGCTCGACTTCGTCGCGTTCCTGCTCTCGTGTGCCGAAGGTGACAATGTACCCGACGCGATGGCGATGGCGTCGCACCTGCTCCACTATCTGGAGATTATGCTGCCGGCCCCGCCCGCACCTCCGGCGTCGTTCGGCGCTCCACTGCCGCCTCCGCCGCCATTCGTCTTCCCGCCGTCGTGGAGCCATCTCTTTGGCCGTGGCCCCGACGCCGCGCTTTTCCTCTAGACAGTGTAATTTACGTCCATAAAGCGCATACTACGTATCTAGCAGAACGGCGACGTTTGCATTTCAAGCCGACGGCCGGCTCTCTGCCCGAGACTCAGCACGTCATCAGACGCGCTGGAGAAACTGGCCGACGCCGTACCGGTGGCCCAGATCCCACCGTGCTGTGCGTGTGGGGGGGAGACTGTGGTCGTCGCAGCGCACACGTCGCAGAAACTCACCACCGCCGTCGAACAAGTCGTGAAGGCTGCCAAGGCGCGCTGTGGCGTGCGGTTCCACGCGCACAGCGACGCCGATAACACCATGGAGCTCGTGATCGATGGGCTCCCGATCACGGGTCGCATTGCGTCGAAGTGAAAGTCGTAAGTTAGTACATGAATTTTGGTGGAAGGATTTCGTTGTGAACCAACCCATTCGTTGGGAAAATCATTCGTTGGGGTGGCATCGCCAGCACCACCGAATTTGGAGTTGGATTCGGCATCATGGCGCCGAAGGCGGGGCCGTTCCCGAGTGGCGTGTACGGCAAGTACAAGCGCGCCACGGCGTGCTTCCTCGAGTGGCTTCTGCGTGCGCGTGTAGCGGGCGGCTTTGGTGCGTTGGAAACCAACACTCCGACCAACAGCCAGCCGCCAAACGTGACAAATGAAACGAAGAAGAAACCAACACCCATGGCGGCCGACACGGTGAGCGAGTATGCGCGCATCGTCACGGCCATCGCGCAAGAGCCGGCGTCGCTTCCAGACCCGCTGCGTCGTCGATGGCCGGTCGTCAAGGCCGCGTGCGAGTGCGCGATCACGCTGCGCGCGGAGGTCGCGCAGTTCTTCCCTCTTAAACCCGGCCACGACTCGCACCGCCATTTCCTGGAGCAGCTCACAACCTGGTACCACCAACTGCGCGACGCCAACGTTGGCCGCCTGACCAACGACGATAAGCCCTCCGTGGTGCCCACACCATCGGATGCCAACGGGAAAAAGTTGGATTTTTCCAACTATTACGACGTGTTGGACCTGCCCGACGACTTTTTCGACGAGGATCAGGAAGCGACGATCACTGTCAACGCCAAAGCTGCTTCGTCGCGCCCACTCACTGCGGGCGAGCGCAAGCGGCTCAGGGAAGAGCCCTTCCGCGACGATGCGTCGCTGGAAGTGGCCTACTTTCTACTGGAGCTCGACGAGCTCTCCGAGGCCGTGTACACGGCCTTTCACGACGTCAAGCTCCAGAAGAAGACGCTCTTCGAGGCCTCGGTGGTCGTCGATGTCGCGGCAGACTTTGCGCGGCGCCTCACCGCGCAGTTCCAGCTGCAACACCCGCAAGTGCGCGACGTCGCCGACTTTTCGCGCATCATGCTCACGCACATTCCGTTCGCACATGCCAAAGAAGTGGCCGCGCGGATTGGCGAAAGCTGGCGGCCCACGCGCAAGCGCCGCTGGGACTCGGACCCACCGCCCAAGTACCAGTACGTGCGCGGCGCGATCATGCTGGACGTGCTGTGGTTGGACCTATGCCTCGGCACGGTCTTCGATACCATGAGGCCGGGAAGAATGAATGAGGAGATCAATCTGGATGAGGTCGACAGCCTGCTGGGCGAGCCATACCATGAAGAGCACACGCAGCACTACACGATTCCGGCGTTTCTGCCGCCCATGGAGGTTTTCCTGCAGCAGCTCACGCAAGTGTACAATGAGTTTGTTTACGCGCGCGCGGCCGGCATCCCGCTCGAAAGCATTGGCTACTCAGAGGTGTTTTTCCAGCCGCTCGTGCAGTTTTTCCAGACCAAGAAAGTGACGCTCGACGTCATGTTTGTGTGTATCTGTTGGGTGCGCTCGGTCTCCGC
Source organism: Pythium biforme (assembly GCA_023337735.1). Lineage (NCBI taxonomy): Eukaryota > Oomycota > Peronosporomycetes > Pythiales > Pythiaceae > Pythium > Pythium biforme. The sequence continues at coordinate 6,097 of JAADXJ010000534.1, forward strand.
TCTACAGGGCGACGCTGGACTGCGTCGCACGATGAGTTTATCGCTTATGCACCAGTGGAATTTGGAGGCGCGGCTCCGCGACGCCATCGCTGTCACCAGTCGACAGAGCCGGCGAGACGAGTGGTTGTACAAGGAACTCCAGTGGAGGCTGCACGGGATGGTCTCCACCGAAAAGCTCACGGCGTTGACGCACGCCAATCCCATCCTCGCTGGCGGACTCATGCAGCTCTACCAGTTCAATTATCTCCGCGTGGGTGCGTAACTCAGTGGGTCCAACTCGCGGCTGCGCGCGTTCTGCCACATCTACTCGGCGCTACGCGACCGCAAGTTGCTGGACGAGATCCCGTTGTTTGAAGACATCATCACGCATTATGAGCATGTCTTCTTCATGCCGTCGCGAGCCGCAGCCGTGCACGGCGCGTACATGCGCGTCTATCGCGCGAGCTCGCAGGACCCAAAGCTGACCGCGCGAAGCCGTCAGAAAGAGCAGAAGCGCCATGAAGCCAACTGCCACTGTCTCCAGTGTATGTCACCTGTGCTGCGCCTGCTCGACAGCCACGACTACTCGGAATTGCCGCCACAGGTGCTGAAAGCGACTTCCTGGAGAGCCCGTTTGGAGGGTGTTTCGGACATGTGCTCGAAGGAGCTGTTCGGTTCTCGCGTGCTCTCCAGAGACATGCTGCGCATCTCGTACGACCTCATGAGCCTCTTTATCATGCTGCGCGATTACCTCTGCGGTCAATCGGAATTCACTTCGTTGCTCGATGAGACGGACGTGAAGAAGCCTATTGACCGCGCGGCCGACCAGGCACTCGAGGACGTCGTGGTGTCGCCTCTGCTACCGCTTCTCGACAAGCTCAACGCAGACGGATCGGCCAAAATGACCGTGCTCAAAGGAGCTTCGCGGTCCAGCACGACCATCGCGTCGCCCGAGATGGGCACCCTGGCATTGTACTACTGCCAGCGGGCAGCGGATATTATCTCCGCGCACTTCAAAGTCAGCAATCTATCGCTTATGGAGAGTCGCTATTATACGCTCCCGGCGACGCCCAACTGGGCGACCCTCGAGTTTGGTGACACCCTACGAGGCCCGTATAAGGAATGGGACGATACCATCGAAACATTCAAGTCACTCATGAAGATGATCGAGGCCAGCCCTGGTCCGCTCACCGATGAGCAAGTCACCAGGCTCAAGGAAGCCGTGAAAGACGACCCGAACCTCCTTTCCAAGGCCGTTGAAGATCACACAGTCGAGCTATGCACACTGTTCCACCACGTCGCGGCTGGCCGGGTCCGTGATCGACGGCTCGTGGAGTGGTTCATCCAGATGGGCGCGTTGGACCATCAGCCGTGCTACTTTCACGACCCGATCCCAAGCAGCCGATGGCGGAGTCACTTGACGGACATGCACAACTACATGGCCGTCCACAGTGCCGCGAAGGCTGGGCTCAAAGACGTTGTGCGCATGATCCTGGAGGCGGACGATTGCCACGACGTCAACAAGCTCACGTTTGTCACGAAAGAATCGCTCGCGCACATAGCGGTCCGCAACGGCGATCGAGTGATGTTCGACCTGCTCGACGATCTGGGCGTCGAGGTCTGCCACAAAGACGTCCAGGGCAAGTACTTGCACGACCTCACGACCGATGCCGAGTGGAAGCGCGAGCTTCTGTCGATGGAGATCTGGGAGCACACCGACGCTATGGAAGACGAAGCCCCGAAGCAGAAGAAGAAAGAGAAACCGAAAGGCATCAAGGTGCAGCTCTCGGCGTCTCGCAAGTCGTTGTCGACGACAACCAGCAGCAGCAGCGTGATTAGTGCCAAGAAGCTAGTCAAGAAGAAGCCTGTAGCGCCGAGGCTGACGCTCGAGGACCGCGCGATGACTTCTTTGATTAGAGAGTTTGCACAACTGCAGGACCAGAAGACAGCAGCGTCCGCGGCCGCGAACGCGTCGCCTCCATTGATCCAGAACGACGAACGGATCTTGCAGCTCACGGAGTGGCTGGACACGCTCAAGGGGAACCACGCGGCGGTCGGAGCTGCGAAGCGTGAGTGTGAGGAAGCGGCCACCGGCGCCATCCATGTGATCGACGACATCCGCGCCAACGTTCAGCAATGTGTCGAATCCCGGAACCTGGATACGTTCTCGCGTGACGTTGTGCTTCGCGAGGCCTCGGACGCGTCCCGCGTGCTTTTCTTACTGAGCAAGCACTACCGCCAACTGCCAGCACCAAAACGCGATCTCCCGCAAGACGACAGCGCCACGGGCAAGCTCACGCAGCGCGCCGGCCCGGCCCTGGCCTTTGGCGACTTCCTGTCGTTTGCGATGCGCACGGTGTCGCTCTTCCAGCAGTACAATCGCATGCCGCAGGCGCACGAAGTCCTAGAGCTTGTGGAGCGCCGTCTGCTCAAGCACAAACCGCGCGATCCCAAATTCTGTGAGACCGTCAAGGCGTACCTCGCCGAGCGCCAGCGCCTGGACCTCGAGCCGACAACGGGCTCGCTCGCCGAGGCGCGGCTCGTGTTCAAGTGGATCCTGCCCAAGAGCGACAGCGGCGTCTCCAACATCGACGCGCTCGTGCGGTACCCGTGGTTCCGTCGCATGGACATGGAAGGGGCCGTCACACCAGACACGCTGCAGACTCTGTTTGAGCACGTCGTGGTCCACTTGCCGTCAGACAAGTCCATTCTGTACTTGCACTCGGGCAGAACGATCGTCGTGGCCTCGCGCTCGTCCGTGCAGCTATCGCGCGCCGCCGACATGGTCGCCAGTGCTGCGTCCCGCAGCGGCGTGCGGCTGCGCAGCCACAGCACCGCCGACAATACGACGCGGCTCGTCGTCGATGGGCTCGACATCGCGCAGCTCGCCGCGCCCGGTGGGTAAAGCATTTCCCCCTGCCACCACCAAACGGAAACCTTACGCAACATGCCGCCGCGCCGCAAGCAAGCGGCGTCCTCGTCCGCATCGAAGGCGTCTAAACACAAGATCAACGACACGAACAATGTGTTCCCCTGCGGCACGTACGGCAAATACAAGCGCGCGACCGAGTTCTTTCTCCGGTGGCTACTGCGCGCGCGCGACGGCGGCGCCGGTGCGTCCAACAGCGGCAACGCTCTCGCCGACGGTGCTGGCCATGCTGCCGCGCGCGTTGGAGGCCTGCGAGACAGCGCGCGCGCCTCATTGTTCGTTCCCGATACGGATGACGACGACGATTCGCACGCGCATTTCCTCAACCGCCTCAAGACGTGGTTCCACAAACGCAAGCGCGCGTACCGGCCGGTCATGAAGGAACCAAAGGAAGCGAAGGCAGACGAAACCAGGCAGGAGGAAGCGGAGGTACCCCAGGCGTTGGACTTCTCCAACTACTACGAAGTGTTGGCGCTGCCGGACGACTACTTTGCCGAAAGTGGCAACGATGGGGACGAGCTGTTCCAGTCGACAGCGATCGCGAATGCCAACAAGATCCGTCCGTTGTCGGCCGCTGAGCGGCGACGTCTTTTCGATGAGGCGTTTGACGAGGACGTGCAGGTCGAGTTGGCGTGCTTCTTCATGGAGTTGGAGGAGCTTTCGGAGGCCGTGTACGCGGCATTCTTTGATGTCAAGACACAGAAGAAGATGCTCGTGCAGACCACGGCTATTGCGAAGGTCGCGATCGACTGCGCCAACGGTGTCATCGCGCGCCTCCAGCTGCGGTACCCGGTGGTCGAGGTCGGCATGGATCAACCTGCAGCAAACGGATCCCAAGTTCCACAAGACACAAGACCATGGAGACCGCGCTGTACGACATGCATGAAGACGAAGAGCTGATCAATGTGCTGCGCGTCCACCGATGCTTCCCGGTCTTGGGCATGAGTCGCCGCGCCGCTGAAGTGATCTCGTCTCGTTTTGGTGCTCGAAGCGCTTCTCAGATCGAGAAGATGTACTTCACTTCGCTGTCGACCCCCAATTGGGGCTCTCTCGAGTTTGGAAGCCCAAGAATTCGCATTGACTCGCCACGAAAGGATTCGACGATGGAGCCGTTCAACTCGCTTATGAAGATGATGGAAGAGAGCCCAGGTCCGCTCCATGAGGACGAGATCGCCGCACTCAAGAAACAAGTGATCGATGACCCGGCAGTTCTGTCTATGGTCATCCCTGGTCCGACCGTCGAGCTGGGCTCATTGTTGCACCATGTGGCCGCTGGTCGCGTCCGCGATCGGCGCCTCCTGGAGTGATTGATTCAGATGGGTGCGCTATATCGCCAGCCGAGCCATTTCCACAACTCTCCAGAGATTGATCAGGACCGGTGGCCAATTGGCCTCCACAACGATCAGCTCTGCGAATACATGGCAGTCCACAGTGCAGCTAAAGCCGGGTATCCCGACATGGTGCGGTTGATCCTATGCGCCGACCACTTTGGTGACACCAACAAGGTCACGTACCCGACCAAGGACTCTCTGCCGCACAGTGCAGTGCGGATTAGCGATCGTGGTGTGTTTTCGTTCGTGATGCAAATGGGCGCGAACGTGACGCACAAGAACGCGGCGGGCAAGTGCGTCCATGATCTTACGTAAGACCAACCCCAAGTGGAAGCGCGAGCTGTTAACGTTGGTCGTGGAGCAACGCAAGCACGATGAACTCATCCAGGAATTCAAGCGAGAGCGAGCCAAGGGCATGACGATCCAGCAGGATCGAGTGGAGCGGGGAGAGCAACTCAAGGAGCGACTGGATCAGCAGCGTGAAGCTGCTGCGCAAGGACTCGATGACTCGACCGTCGCGACGACTGCTAGCGCGAAGAAGACCACGACACTCGTCGGGGCGCTTCTTTCTGCACGACCCGCTATCGTGAATGACGCAGATGCCGGTAGCAGCACCAACAAGAAGAACAAGAAGAAAAAGAAGAAGGATGAAGACAAATCCGCGCCGGCGACCACGTGACCGAGACGGCGCTGCACCTTCTGGCAGAGCCGTCGATGTCGAAGAGAGCATCGACCGAAGCTCCTGCCGACACGGTCGATCGCATTGACCGTTTGGCCGAACTGTTGGACGCGCTCAAAGAAGGCAACGGAGCGTCTCCTTCGGAACGTGAGGCTACAGCGGCGGCGGCGCTCGACATGATCGAACCGATCGTGTCCAAGGTCATGTACATGGCGCAGTGCAGCAACCTGCAGGACTTTTCGCGCGACATGGTGTTGCGCGACGCCAACGACGCGTCGCGCGTCGTGTTCTTGCTGAGCAAAGTACCACCGCCAGCTGCCTCTGGCCCCGATGGCGGCCCGCGCCGATCTCTGGAAGTTGAATCGACGCTGCCCATACCCGCGACCGCACTCGGCAAGCTCCAGCTGCGTGCTGGTCTGGACCGCGACTTCACCGACTTCCTCGCGTTCCGGTCGCTCACGTCGACGCTATTTGTCGCGTACCGACGTGCGTCGCAGGCCAAGGAGCTGCTCGATCTCTCGGAGCTGCGTCTACTCACGATCAAGCAGCGCGTTTTGCTCTTCTGCCCGTTCATCGAGGCGCTCGTCGACGGCCGTGCGAACGCCGGCATCAAACAGGCGATGGGCTCGACGGACGAGGCCACACGGCAGCTTGCATGGTACGTGGGCGACCACGGCATCTCGAGTCCGTCGATCGTCTCGGCGCTCGATACGATGTTTGGCTGCCGCCTCTACCGGCGCATTGGCCCCGTGTCCGACGACTTGACCACGGCGTTTGAGAAGTGTACGGCACGAATCCTCGAGGACGCCGACGACGCCGACGCCGTGTCCGTGTCCGTGGACAACTACGTCGTGATCGCCGGGCACTCGCTCGACCGCATCGACGCGGGCCTGCTGATCGTGACGAGCGCTGCGAGGCAGTGCGGCGTGCGGCTGCCGCAGGCCGGTGGCTCCATCAAGACCGAGGCGACGCTAGCTCGCTCCGAGGATTCGAGTTCTCAGCGGCGGGCATCATGCGCAAGTAAGGTGAGCTGGGCAAATAATGGCTCCATATTACGATTGGTACGGTCAACGAAGCGATACATACCTTCTACAAGTACTAGGATCGGGTATGGTGTGTTCCGACCCGGTGGGTATCAATAAACGAATCGTCCAAATCTGTCGGATCAGTTGGGAACACGTTCTCGGGTGCGTTCCAAGGAGCACCCTACGAACCGACGAGCAGGATTACCACGTCACTTGCGTTCCATGCGTGCTCGAAGCGCTAGTCACCATGCGCCGCCGCCAACGTTGGAAGGAAAAGAAAACAGAAAGCGGGAGAGGCCAAAAAAGCGATCATTAATTTATGCGTTTCGTTTTTCTCGTGTTTTGTTTGTGTCTTCGGCTAAACATGCATGGTCGGTAGCGTGGGTATTGTACGGCACGCGCGTCCAGTAGAGGAGGAAACGGAGGAGGACGAGGGGGAGAACGAGTGGAGATCTAACAACTACACGCTCAAATGTCCTCGCACCACTTATTCTCCTCGCGGATCATCTGCTCCTCCTCGGGCGTGAACTCCTGCGTGATGCCGAACGTGGCGCGGATCTCCTCGGGGGTCTTGCCCTTGATGAGCGTCGCAACCTTAGCGCACGTGAGGTCGAGCAGCGACTTGATGTCCATGTAGTTAGCCGCGAGGATGAGCTCAAAGAGCATCTCCTGCTCGAGCTTCTCGACAAATTCGGCGTCCCACTCGCTCACGGCGTCACGGATGTCGTTCGTGCGCAGCGGCTTCTCAATGTCCTTCATCGGGTTGTTGTGATGGTGCTGGCAAAATTCAATCACCTTCGTGAGCACCGTGCCCTTGACGTTGGGCAGCGGCACATCGGGCACTTCCTCGTCGTCCTGCTCCTCGGCCGTGAGCGTCTTCACGAGCTGCGACACCGAGGCAACCTCAAGCGCGACCTCGAACTTCTCGCCGTCCTGGGAAACGAGGTTGACCTTGCTCATGATGTTGGTTGGTGTTGGTGGGGGAACTGACTTGTGAGGAAGTTGGTGGATTGGGTTGTGGGGAATTTCCGCGCTTTTGTTGGCACGAGCCATCAACAGGCTGGAAGAGCTGGGGAGGGGAGAGAGAGACGCCTGTCGTTGGGTGTGAGCGACCAGCACTCAGCCATCCCATTCAAATAAAATATATCATATATTTGAAGATATGCGAATATACAATTCATGAGCGTGGATAAGCCGTCCTTTTTGGATGTGTGAATGATGGTAAACTCAACGATATCGATTATAAAGGTCAAACAGAACACCAGATTGCACGGGCTCCGCCATGTCCCTGAATCAGGACTAAGCTGTCCCTTGTATCAGGTGGCGTAGTGTACCCATCCTCACAAAAACATCATGCACCCAACCGGAACATTCCGCGTCATTACACCTAGAGAACCGCTCCAGCATTCCGTCCCAGTCTGCCACACACCTGGAACAATTTCCAAGTCATTACAACCCGTCTGGCCCATGCATATGTCTAATAATGCATATCCATTTATGTTATTATTCATACTTCTATCCGTCTGGGTCTCTTGTCATACAATCCTTCTCTTTCGTCGTCCGATGTCTTACCAGAACATGGAGCCGCTGGGCACTGAGGCCTTGTTACGCGAGTAGCGCATGTACTTTTGGTCGTTGAGCTTGTCGCCCTGCGTCTTGTCGAGCTTGCCCGTGGCCACGAGCGAGCCGCTGTTGGCCAGCGACGAGCCACTCCCGCTGCGTCCCGACGGGCTGCCCAGCGAGAGGATCGTGCCGGCGCTTTTGCCGTCGGCGCTCGTGCTGAAGGTGATGTTGCCGGAGCCCGAGGGAGAGCGGCTGAGCTCCTTGGCGGCCTTGAGCGCCGCGTGGAGCTGCATCATCTTGGGTTCGATGGCATCCATGAACTGCTGCTGCGGGCCGATGACGCTGCCCGGGCGACAGAGGCGCAGCCAGCCGATGAGCTCGTGGGCCGTGAACTGGTCGTGCTTCATCATGTACGCACCGATGCACGTGCCCGTGCGACCCAAACCGGCCTTGCAGTGGACAGCCACGGCGCCCGGGGTATTTTCGCAGGCCTCGATGAACTTGAGCAGGATGGGCATGGGGGCGTTCGTGCCGTCCGGGTAGATGAGGTCCAAGTGGTCGATGCCCGCCGAGAGGAACTTCTTTTCGTCGTACTGCTTCTCGTTGAGGCGCACCACGAGCGTCACGTTCTTCTTCTTGAAGTATGGGATGTAGTGCTCCGGCGTGAGCATAACATGGCCCTGCGGCGTGCGGCTGTAAGTGTTGTGCGGGCCCGCGAACGCGATGAACTTGGGCGATACCCACGTGAGGTCGCCGTTCTCGACGCGCTCAAAGTGCTGGTACTCGTGCAAGTCGAACGTCTTGGGCGAGACGTAGCCCACGTTGAGCGCACGCTCGAGGCCCTTGAGGCAGTCGAGCACGGTCAGATTGAACGTGCACACGCTCGGCGTCGCGTCATGGAACGGTGGGAAGCGCATGCGCTCGAACGGCTCGAACGCCTTGGTCGCGCTCATACCCTGGAAAAGGATCGCCCAGCACGCGAGGATGCACACGGCGTTGGCGCGCTGCTGGCCCTGCGCCGACGAGTAGAAGAACACGCGCTCGCCCGTCTTGGCCGCGTTCGCGAGCTTCTTGTTGAGCATGTCGGCGAACACGAACGTGTGGCCCATGTTGAGCGGGCCAAAGTCGAGGTAGAAGTTCCAGTACACGAGCTCCTCGTCGATCGAGAAGAAGTGCGCGCCGTTGATGCGGGGCGGCGCCTTCTTGAGCGCGACGTACCAGAGGCGGTTCGGCAGGTACTCAACGGCCTCCTCAAGTCCGGGGATCGTCACGGGGTTGGCCATGGTGCTGGTGCCGGGAGAGCTTGGAGGTGGCTGGGGAGAGGCTCTTGACTTCACAAGAAGGTTCGTCGGCGGTGGAGGTTGCTGGCTTGCTGGGCTCCGCTGCTAGCTGTGGTGGCTGGCTGCGTTGGACGAGTGCTTTTTGGAAGTGAGTGAGCTTTGAAGGTCGGTAATGCGCGCTTGGAAGATGCAAGCGAGAGCTAACAAAGGTCCCCTCACACAATGCGTTCACGTGACCGAACGAGTGAACCCGCGTCCTCTCGCTCCTGTGAGGTCATCCTTCGACGCGTTTGTGGCTTTTCCTCGAAAGCCCAGCGCGTCCTCTGTTGTACCACACGTCGCACATTCGAGGCCGTCGAAAGCGCAAAACACAAAACACCGGCCTCCGAGCGGCCTCTCTCGACTCTTATCGCAGCTGGAGACGCGCCCATCGACATCTTGGAACGCAATCCACGTGTTTGCTTTCCTCATCCATCTCGCCGCTCGATCTTCCTCTTCGTCGCCAACGGTGTCACCCTCAGAACCGCGTGAGGGGCACCGCGTTGTACCAACCAAGGCGGCCTCTCGCAGCTATTTTCGATGGCGGTGAGTGTGGCATGCCTGAGATGAAGTCGATGGGTGTCCAAATAAAACTGCGCTTGAAACGCATCGTATCTTGGCTCTGGATTTGGAAAGCAACGTACCTTCACGAGGTTGGTTGAAGTGAACAAGATTGAAACTCACCAACTAATGCTCCAGCGGGCCACACAGGTATTGGTGGCGCGTGTACGAACATCTGCGGACAGGGTCTTACAGCGCCACCATGTCCCTTGTGCATCGCTCGCTGCCACACGACAGAGGGTTGTCTCGAGTAATGAACACCATGAGAACCGGCCCTTCACTTGGTTCGGATCTGTGTCGACATAAACGCACTCACTCGAGCAGCAACCTTGTGTACACCTACAATCAGCACCATGGCGGAGGAAAAGGAAAGGGGACATTCGCACGGGAACACGCACATAAAAATTACGAACCAAGTCCTCACCTAGAGCTTGCTCCTCCGACCCCGTGAGCTTGACGAAGAAGTTGTCGCAGGTCGAATCGATCACGCGCCAATACTTCAGAACCCATGCATGAACATAACAATCTGCTCTTGGATGCGCTTCTTGATCCCCAAGTAGAAGCGGAGATCCGACTCGACATCTTCCCGGTGCATATCGTTCAGGATAGCATCTTGGTTCGATAGTGTACGATAGCACTGGTCAATACTCTCGTTGATCTTCCGCAGACGATTCGTCTGGATGTCGAACTCATCGGGTGGTAGAACCATTTCTTGCGAACGAGTCATGGTCGTCGTGACAGCAGTGTGCATGCGTTTGTGTGGATGAGGAACTAGTTCGCGAGAGCTCGCTATTTCGACCAGCTCGTTCGATGGAAGTTCGCTTGGCGATGCTTCACGCCGCCGCTTTCCTGGAGCACGCCGGCGGGTCGGTTGCGTAGAAGGAATGTTCGGTTCTGCTGGTTCAAAGTCCGAGCTTGCTGAATCATCTATCGAGTTGATCGCACTGGAATGCAAAACCATATCTCGAGTTTGGACAGGAGATGCGTGATCTGCTGCTGGGGCGATCGCTGGCGATTGAGTGGGCGCGACTGCAGCCTTCTTAGGCTTGGATGCATGATTCTTCTTCGCTTTGGCACCGAATTGGGAGGCAGCGATATGCGTCGTTGGTTGCACACACGCTTGGGGTACTTCATAGTCGACAATGGCACCTCGCTCAGCTGCCGTCTTCGCCTGGTCTTCTAGCAGCCAGTCCGGAAGCATCTCGGGGTTCTGAAGTTCGACAAATCGAGGAGCATGTTCTGGGTTCACGGTTGCGTTTGGCATTGCAAGCTGAGGCTCCTCAGTCATCGCTGGCAAAGTGCGAGGTTCCAGTGCGCTCGGGTTCACCAGCTTTGCTACTGACGGTCGCACCTTCGTGTTGGTCGCCTGCTTAGCACCAGAAATCTTCAATCGCGGAGTCTCGCTGAGAACTAGCTTGTGGAGTTCGGGCTCGAGCAGCAGAGCCATGTGCAGGTACAAAACATCAAGTCGTCCAGCACACGAGTCAAGGAACGGCTTTAACTCTTCACTCTTGATCGAAGCGTTGTGCGCTCGGCGGTAGGTTGACACGATCTCCGTCCACATCTGCTGGAGCTTTTGAGCAGTGTGGTTTTGGATCAAGTCTGGCGTAACGCATTCAAACAAAGCGTCCTCGAAGTGAACCTTGTCGTAGAAAGAGTTCTGGCAGAGGAACGAAATGTGAACATCGCGCCAGAATGCGTTCACGTCCACCCGACTCTTCACAGGCGTATTCATCTCACTCCAGCGGGTGTTGAAGTCGGGACTGAGGACGACATTGATCAGTCGGAACCGACAGCCACGTCGCGCTCGGATAGCTGGTGCCGCCAACGCTCTGCCAGCAGCAACAAGTGTCGGTGTGGCAGAAGCTGTTGGGCGGGAAGCAGCTGGAGCACCAATGGTCGATGTTCCAGAAGTTAGTGGGCGGGAAACAACTGAAGTCGCTTGTGGCAATGGCGGAATTCTCATCGGTTGATGGCTTTGAACAACTTGGGCAGTTGTGGCCAGAGGCATCGTTGCCTGCACTCCCGGCGCAAGGGTGGGCTCATCCTCAGTCAGATCCACGGTGTTTGGTAGCAAGATTGCTTGATGCGTAGCCATGGCTGGCGCGGCAGCCGGCTCTCGATCCGCTTTTCCAGTGGCAGAAATCTGAGGCGGCGGTGGCTGAGTAACTGGTACAGCAGTAAGCCAAGGCGCTGCAGGTGGCTGCGCGTCACTTGAGACAGCCTGTACACTCGGAACTGGAGGTGCAGTCACCTCTTGTGCTGTCGCGGCCGCCACTGGAGGTTGAACTGCTGCAGTCACCGCTGGAGTCGTCGCGGTCGCCACTACATGTCCGACCTTCCGAGGAGGGCGAGTCGGCTTCTTTCTGGCGGTCAGATTGCTTGCAGCGTTTGACGTAGTTTTCGCAGGAGGATTCACTGAAGCAGTCGCAGTCGTGATTGGTGCCGTCTCGGGCGCGGGGGCTGGTGCAAGTTTGGTGGGCGGCGCGGAAGTGACGACTCCGGGGGCCGCATGCGTATTTGAAGCGGCGGGGCTACGCCCTGCAGTGGCCACCGCCCGCGCGATACGAATCGGCGTCGGTGGCGGCGTGAGCCTGACGGTACGCGCAGATCGCCGACCCGCCTTCTTCTGCGACTGGCGCTCAAACATTGCGAGCATGTCAGCCTCTTGGAGCAGCTCTATGAGCTGGGCCTTACCACGCGTCGCGGGTTTGGTGGCGCCCGCATCGTGCTCGCGTGGGCGCACCGAGAGCCCGCGGCGCACACACTCGTCGCGCAGCACGTCAAGCGCGTACTGTTCGTACGGATCGCGTAGCCCCACGTAAGACGACGGTGTGCGCCGCGGCCGCAGCTGCGGCGTGCGCACGACCGGAAGCGGCGCTGGCGAGCGCGCCGCCCGCGTCCGCGTAACGCGCGTTGGCGACGGCGTTCGAACGGTCGTCGTCGTTGTTGCCGTATTGGTGGTGGTGTCGACGTTGTTGGTCGTCGTCACCGCGGGTGGCTTCGTGGGCGTGGACTGCGCGCGCGTCGTTCGCTTGGCGTCGCTGGCGTCGACGATGGGCGCTGGCGCGGGGGACACCGCCGTCGCCGCCGCTGTTGATGTGGATGTGGCGGAGGGAGACGTCATGCCCATCGTATGGGTGAGTGTCTGCTGCCGCATGGTGCGCCGCGTGGGCGTCATCAGGCCCGCCGTCGCGCGCATGGCCGTGTCCCTTGTCGTTCTCGGCGCTCACGTGCTTTCCCTTTTCCCAGACGCGAATTTCCCCGCCCCCGAAAATAGGACCATCACTCTGCGAACTCAAAATGGGTTCTACGGGCCACTCGTTTGAAGGCGGGTTCAGAGGTTTGTGTGGGTTCGACCTGTTTCTCGCGATGCCTGCCCTTCACAAAACCCAGACCCGGCGGTCTGCTCTCGGTTCGCTGAAACTGGGTGAGGATGGGTTAATCACTGCCACTTTGTGCACCCATCTCAAATTCTCAAACCCCAAAAAAGATCCCACAAGAAATACACCACTAATAAAGTACATAATACGATGTTATAGCGTAATCTACTAGAATAAAGCTAATGGAGTGTGTATCGGATGTCGTGACACACGAGTGGGAGGGAACAAAGCCACAACAAGACACGTGCAGACGGTGGGATGGTGATGCGACGTTTTCCAAGTCTCTAGCACACTTTATGAATTGATATATGCCCAATGAAGTATGACAATATTGAACGAAGTCACCACTAATACCCTTAATATATGATATGATTGTCGTAATCGATATGTGGCGTTCATTCAACAGCAGGGTAATTCACCCTTGTCCGTGAGCCGACGCCGCTGGCCACCATGATGCCACCTTCATGCAGCCAGCAGACTCAAGCCACGCTTGGAGCTTGGCTGGCTAAAT
>JAADXJ010000535.1:0-19334 GCA_023337735.1 Pythium biforme
CGGAAGCGATCGCGACGATCGGACCGAGACCACTGGAACTGGCGCTGCCTGATGCATGCCATCTTACGATGCGCGCCAATCGACTGGGGCTACTCGAGTTGCTGCTCGAGTCGGCCGTGTGTACACAACTTCTCCGACCCGAGCGTCGACAGACGCTGCTGAACCGACTACTGAGTGGCATCTCGCGGAGTCATACTGCCGACGCGGTCCGGCTCGTGACCGCCCACGGCGCCTGCATCAACACATTGGAACCGGGCCAGGTGTCGTACGCGTTGACGCAGGCCGCACGCGCCGGTGACCTCGCGCTTGTCGAGGGGATCGTTCGCGACGGTGCGTTCACGGTCGGCACTCGCGTATTCAACGGAGCATTAGAGCATTCGCCCGAGCTTATCGTGCCCTTCGTCGGATATGGATGCCGACCAGTAAACGTCGAGGATTGCCTTCATCGCGCCGTCACCGCCGGACGCCTACAGACAGTCGACCTGTGGCTCCAGCACGGCTTTGTGGACGTCGACGCGCGCGATTTCCGAGGCCAAACGGCGCTCATGCTTGTCGGAGAAGTGGCGGATGGGGTTTCTGCTGTGGCCGTCGCCAGGCTGTTGCTCGAGTACAGCGCCAGTGTCACGGCAAAGGATCGGGAGGAGAGGACACCGATTCACCACGCCATCGGCTCCGGCAATCCAGGTATCATTCGCCTGCTTCGCGGCCACGGCACGGACCCGAACTAGGCGACCGACACAGATCACGTCGCGCTCGGTGTCCTTGCTCGCTCAAAGCATTGGATCCCAATCAGCTGCTCGACTTCTTGTTACAGTCTACTATGAGGTCATACACGCGTGGACGCCATCCCAAGAGCCGTCGAAGCAGTCGAAATACCAGTATGCGCGCCGTACGATCGTTTACGACGCGCTCCGCATCGTCAAGGTCTTCGAATCGTTTGTGGACGCGCTGAAGAACTGCACAGACGATCTGATCTAGATGGACCCGACAACGATGGGCGAGGCGTACGACGAGGAGGAGACCCAAGACTATACGATTCCCGACATGAGCCTCGCCCCCGAGTTTTGGGAGCAGCAGCTTCCAGCGGTGATCAATGTATGCCGCGAAAGACGTGCGTGTGGGCCCCCACACTGTGGGGCGACTGTTCACGACGGATCGCTCGCGAGCTGCTTCTTGGCGCCGATCGACCAGTTCTTTATGACGGGCCGTTCGTTAATCGAAGCGCTTTTTGTGTGCGTTTCCTGGATCCGGTCCGTGGCGGCGCTTCAAGGCGATGGTGATCTGGGTCGAAACATCAGTTTGACTATTCAGCATCGCTGGGACCTGCAAGACCGACTCGCGAAATCGCTCGAGCGCGAGCAAGACGAATCGCTGAAGCAAGCCGTTAGCAAGGTACTGAAGACGTTGGAAGCACGTGAAGCCCAGTCTCGCGTTGCTGGCCAGTCTATTTCTTCTCGACAACCAGTTTGAGTTTCTGCGCGTCGGCACACAAGCAATGTTCAACTCGACGCGTCTGCGCGCATTTGCGCACTTGTACTCGACGGTCTGTCACATGCAGCTGATTGAGGCGAATCCGATGTGGGAGGCCATTTTGCGTGTTCATGAGCGCACTATCTTCCCTCTATCTCGCCCTTCCGCCGACTGTGCATCATTCCTACGGACATACCTCCAAAACTCGGATGATACTGTTCAAGCGTTCGCAATGCAGATGCAAGAGTGGGGCGAACCCCTCGAGCGAACGGCGTGCGCGCGATCATCTACAACTCACGGGCATCTCACGTGTTGTCCGACTCGTCAAGGCGAACGATTTCTCTCTCTTGCCCAGGGAAGTCGTGGAATCGTCGTCGTGCAAGTCCCTCTTGACCAGCGTTTCGAAATTGTGCTCGGAAGAACTGTTCGGCCCGCGCGTGCTCTCCACGGATCTGCTAAGGTTGTCCAGCGATATCCATGGTGTTGTTGTCGTTGCACGACGTATCGGATTGTGATGCCGATATTCGCAAAGTCGTTGAATGGCACAACTACTCAGGCGGGTATAAAGCCTCGTGTGCTCTGGAGGCTGCCGTCATGGTGAAGCTCTTCGCGCAGCTGGATGCATTGATACGCAACGCGCGGGCTGAAGTCGCTGCGGCCGGGTGCGGGTTGCCCCCATACGACTGTGGGTGCTCGCATGCTCTCCATGCACGTCGTTGGTGCTCTTGTTCAAATGTTGGTAACGTCCGGCCAGCGCAACAGGAGAAGTCGTACTTCACGTTTCGGCCAACCCCCTACTGGGTCGCGAGTATGGCCACGGAAAGTCTGCTAAACAAGCCCAGTCTCGTTCGACTGTAGACGCTTTCGAGCTCTTGTTCAAGACGATAGAGTCGAGTCGTTCAGCTTTGAGCGACGAGCAGTTGCACGATCTCAAGCAATCAATTATCACGTACCCTGGAGTATTAGCGATGAAAAGCGCGACGACCATGTCGCGACTTCGCACAATCCTTCACCAAGCTGTTGCTGGGCGAGCGCGCAACTACCGGTTGGTTGAGTGGTTGATTCAGATGGGCGCTCTTCGTTGTCAACCACCAGTTGATAGTGCTAGCGGGTGTCGAGAGCTGGCCGTTTACAGCGCGGCGCGCAGGGCAGGTTGACACGGTGCAGTTGTTTCTCGAAGCTGGAAAGTTGCGGGACATGAACACACTCACGGCCGATACCAGAGAGTCCCTCGTCTATATCGCGGTCCGAAACGATGATTTGGCGCTTCTTACTGCATTGTACAGCCTTGGGGCAATCCCCACCGGTCAAGATGACGCTGGCAAGTACGCTGTCGATGCAGTCTCAAACCAGCGGATGTACACAGGCGACAATCAAAACCGCAACGCTTTAGAGCGCACAAACGACGATAGTCTCGAGAAACATCATGGCCGACGTCGGGTCATCGAGCTCAACCGTTCTGCACTAGATACTTCTGGTGATATTGATCGTGTCGGCCTCCTCGCGGCAGCCTTGAACACGCTCAAAGAGAACAGTCAGAGCTCGCCAGAGGAGCGTGAGCCAAATATCGCGTCTGCGCTCGCCATCCTCGACGTGATCACTTCAGTTGGGGCACAATTGTTTCACGTGGATATTGATCCGTCATCCAAGAAGGCTACTATCGTGCGCGAGGCGACTGATGTATCACAGGCTCTGTTCTAGTTGAACAAATTTCATCGCCAGCTGCCACATCGATCATCGAACGTCCCTCGACACGCGTATTGGCGGGATGAGGTGCACGAACCGAGGTTGTCGAACTGGGAGAAGCTGACAAACTGGACCAGCTCGTCGCTCTCGCTGGTCCGATTCATTAACTTTGCAGCCTATATAGCACGGCTCACCATCGCGATTCGAAGAACCGCGCAAGCGAAAGAAGTGCTCGAGCTCGCCGAGCGCCGGCTGCTCAAGTAAGTGCAAGTATCGCCCTTCGCAGTTTCGCAAGCTCGTTCAGCGGGTTGTTTGGTTTAGGGAGCGCGCAGGAATCACACCAGTAATCGCGTCAACACCGGAAGGCCAGCGTCATTTTGAATGGTACACGGTCAAGTTTGGTGGTGGCGTCGCCGGATGGGAGGTCCTTGACCGCATATACGAGTACGGGTTCTACTGCGCACTCGAAAGCTTAGACGATCTATACTCAGCGAAGCGCCACGAGCCCATCAAGAAGGCTCTTGACACGCAGCCACGAGAGGCAAACACTGTAATGGCCGTGAACACGGTGAACCTCGCTGCAGAGACCTCAGACCATCTGGCGAACTCAATTGCGCTCCTCGAGGTCGTCGCGAGGCGGCATGGATTTCGCTTCGAAAAGAACCCAGTGCAAGCCAAGTCATCCACTCTGTTGGGTTTTGAGTTCTCGGAAACCCAGATCGTCCGCGTCAGTGCTGCTGTAGCCTCATAGTCGCGAAGAAGAAGGAAATACAAGGAGACAAGCGTGGTCCCAAGACAGATGAGGAGAGAAAGACATGTATGATTCTGAGATCACGCAATTTCGGCAACGTGAACGCGGCCTATAGCACACGGCGTGACAGGAGCATCTGTGGGTCTTCTGGGTTTCGCATCTCGGTGGCTTACATGACATCCTTCGGGGCGGTGAGAAAGATGAAGACATTGCCTCGCTGGCGCATGAGCCCCGCTCGACCGCGCGCGCGACGCTTGTGGAGAATGAGGTCGCGGATGTCTTCCACGATCGACTCGTTCACGCGGAAGTAGCTGTGGCGATTGCCGACATTGCTGTCCGCGAAGGAAGTGTTGATGACGTCGACGTCCAGGTACACGAGTGGCTTGGCGGCGTTGCTGTCGGCGTCGTCCTCGTCATAGTCCAGTAGGCTCCCGTAACTCGCCGGGGCTGGAGCTGGCTCGGGGGCGGGCTGCGGGTCGCAGCTTTGCGCTACGCTGGTGACTTGAAGGAAGCCGGCTGCTTGATTGATCGCCGCGAGCGACGCACTGGCTTCTCCGGCGCCCACCGAGGCATCAAACTCGCCGGCCGAGACGTACTTGCAGCGTCGGGGCGACGGGAAACTCGCGTCACGCACCACCGAGTTCACGCGGCACCCGAGCGAAAGCACCAGTGGCCCGCACAAGTTGGTGTCGCGGTTCGTGAATTCGGAGCTGCGCAGCGCGAGGTCCCACTTGTCTCCGTAGATCGTGATGTGGGTGCAGTACTCGCGGAGCACGTCGTAGACGCCTCCGGCCGCCACAAAGCGACCCAACGGGAACTCAGGACTGCATAGCGAGACCGTGCCCATCGTTGCCGTCGCGGTCGACGTGCCGCTTTTGAAGAGACCTTTAAAGCTGTTGCGCTCGACGGTATTGAGGAAGACGCGTGTGCCCATGCTGTGTGTGATGAAGTGGACTTGGGTGTAGCCAGCGTCCAGGATACTCGCCACAAAAGTCTGAAGCGCCGACGCCACTTCGTCCGACTCGGCGCGCTGCTTGGCAAACCAGTAGGACGGCAGCGGGTAGTTGCCGCTCGCCCAGCTGAAGACAAACGGATGGATCTCAGACGGGAAGTCGCCGCGCGACAGCAGTTGGCCGCACAACTTGATGGCGTCGTCCAGCGAGTTGTAGATCCCGTGGATGAACACAAGCGCCTCTTTCTCGCGCTGTGGGCGTACCATTTTCTGCTCGAGCTTGGACAGCGTCGTCGGCTCGATGGCCTCGCGGTACTGGCTCGAGCCCATGGCGTGGTCGCTCACGATCTCGTGGGTCTCAGTGTCGCGGTAAAACACGTTGTCGAGCGGTGTGCGCAGCGTCTCGACGCACTTGGCGGCGCTCTGCGGCGCTGTCGCGCGGTCGAAAAAGTGCTCCACGCGCGGCAGAAACTTGAAGAAGCCGCCGGCGACCGAGCATTCCATGCGCGCGACGCCCCACTTGATCTTCTTGTCCTCTGGGAACTTGGGCACGATATGTATCTCGTTCGTGCCGAGTTCCGAGCGGTACGCGCCGTACGCGACGCGCACTTGCTGGCTCGCGAACCCGGACCCGTGCTCTCGGCTTGTGAACGGACCGATCGGAATACCGTGCTCCCAGGCACCGACGAGCGTCTCGCCGTGGTACGACGAATCCTTCCAGATACCGTAGCCGTGCGGGCGAAAGTAGTTGTCGAGTCCTCCGGTGTATTCGATGGTGTACCGATGACGCGACGCCCACAGGCGATGAAGCGAGATGGCTTTATAGGTGATCGTGTTGGCGCGGCGTCCGCGCTGGAGCGCAAACCACTTGTTCGTGTCGATCCACTCACGTATGACGACAAACGGGTACACATGGTAGAGCGACACGAACGCCAAAAGGATCGCGGCCTCGGCGACCACCAAGCCGATCAGGGTCTTGGACTGGTACAGGCGGTGTGGGTGGAACGCATCGCCGCGCGCGATCTCAAAGAGCCCGGCGTCGTTGAAGATCGCGAAGAACGTGGCGTGCGCAACGACGGCGCAGTACGCCATGAGCAGAAGCAGTCGGCTGCGCACTTTGTGGGCGACGATTTGGACGGCGATGAGTGCTGCAAGCGTTAGAAGCGTCGATTCGATCGTTGTCTGCTGCTGTGCTGGCGCGTGCATCGCGCTGGCAAGCAACACCACGACGAGCGCGTAGAGCCACACGATCTGCGCGAGAATTGCCATCACCTTGGAAGGCTACACATCGAGCAAGAAAGCAAAGAAGTCAGCCCCGCCCACTGCAACGTCCATTTGGGGGCATCAAGTGACGTACGCCAGGGTATACGCCTTGGAACTGGCGCTGCATGCGCCGCTGGTTCATGAACTTGAACGACGCGACATAGTTGAATGCGGTCTCCGAGAACTCGTGGGATGATACTTCGTCGAGGAGCAAGGACTCGTGGAGCGTCTTCATGATGGCGATGGGCTTGAGACGACGCGATTCGAGTTGTGCGAGTGAGCGGTTCTCGCCACACGAGCAAAGTGCGAGCAGCAACGCATTCCTTCTCCCTGTTACTCGGCTGACTACTGACGACCGTAACGTTGGTACGTAGACCAAAGGGCTGCCTGGGTCTAAGCGGCGTACCGTAGGGCTGATGCGAAGACGGCGAAGACCGGAGAACGAGTGGCCTGAGCGTGATGGGGAGCGAAGCAACAGGAGACGGCGTGCTCTCTACCGAGTTCTCCTGGATCGGCTGGGAGGCTGCAAACGCTTGATATGGCAAGGCAGGGGGATCGCTTGAGCAATGATGGCTGCTATACAAATCCCAAGTCCACGCTATCCGACTCGGGTCCTTCGCACTGGTGATGGTGAGACGGAGACAAGCTCTCTGACGAGTTCTTTTGGATCGGCTGGGGCGTTGCAAGCGCGATGAAATGTACGCGTGCGTGTTTGGTCCGGGCGCTAGCTGGCCGCCGTGACCGTAGGCAGTTCATCGCCCATCACGCATTTCCGTCTCTGCCGTTCAGGGTCTATAGATTATGCCCAAGGAATGCATCTGTCCACCAGCAATCTCCAACCACCCTTGTTGATGCCCTAGGATGATCGATCGCACCGCAGTGGGTCGCGAGGTCAGCTGGATCTCGTATCCGGCTGCTTGAGTGGCCCATGCGGATGCATCAATCAAGGGCAGTAATCGAGTCTCTCCCGCGAAAACACCACACAGCCATCGACACAGGACAACATCCGAGTCTCTCCCGTAAAAAACATGGTCATACATGGACTTCGTGTCAAGTTGTCAGCGACAGGTAGTGTACCACGTATCTGCTGAAAGTAACTGGCCCGGGCTCTGGACCATGAGCTGCCCCGAACTAGAGCCACGGCTTCCCGAGCAGTCGGCTGACTCACAATCAGTGTGCATTCCCATTTGTATACTGTCTAGTCCTTCATGTCAAGCGAACGCACATTCGTGAAGCAGGCTTCTCTCCATTCTCCCCCTCCATGAAGAAGAAGAAGAAGACACGTCATCAAACAGAGATGTGAGATGGGTTCAGTCATGTCCCACATATTACACGAATAGACCCAATATTGAACTTTATACATCGAAATGGACTGTTTGAACCCATTTTCGTGGTGGCACTCTCATCGGGGAGGCAGATTGACGCCACGAAGAGGTCGAGTACTTTGCAGATGGAAATTTTGGTTCAGGGCGTACTGTACCTCACTGTGCCATGTAGCAGTCAGCCTTGAACCCTCTGTCTTCTCGAAGAACACCCTTCTTCGTCCATGAGATGCGACCTTGAATCCCAGACGACCGCTCGAAGCCACTTCGTCTACTTTTGTAGTAAGTTAACCAACAAGCGGCTCTTGCTTTTGGTGGTCCACACGACAAACGTACTTTATCAGGTAGGTTCGTAATCGTACTTTAGATGGCATAGTCGGTACAGTTCCTTCTCCTGCAAGTATTTGAGCGTTTGCAAATTTCGCAGAGCGTGCTCGTCCACGCCCATTTCCCTCAAGCGCGCTGGGCCTTGGCGGATCATGAGCCGCAGCTTTGGCCACTAAAAAAGACGTTTTGCCTCGACCTCCACCGACGCTACGTCGCACTGCCATCGACCACACGAAAGAGCGCATTGAGACGACGCGAACCGTGTCAAAACCAACGAAAACGGAGCCGAGCGGGCGCCACACGGAGCCGTGTTCTGACAAGTCCACAACAACCACCCCCACAACCCCAACCGATGGCCGTGCACGCATCGTCGCCGCGCAGCGACGGCACGAACGCGAAAACGACGTACGAGAGGCTCCATGAGGGGCTGGATCTTGTGCTCGCGCTGATGCTGAAGGGGGACGACGCGGTGCCCGAGGCGCTGGCGCTCGACGCCACGCGCGCGACGTCGCCGTTTGACGCGTGGGTCGCGGTCCGCACGATCGCGGCCGAGCGGCAAACGTCGATGGCGAATAAGCGCGCGGAGCGCCAGCAGCGCAGCGCCAAGAACAAGACCAAGAAGAAGCGGAAGGACGCGGCCGCGGCGCACGAAGCTGTCGTGGCGCCGGAACAAGAGCAGTCGTTACGCATCGTGATCAAGCCCGTGGGAGCCAAGGTCAAGAAGGAGGAACCCAAGAAAGTCATGAATGAACATGCAGCGCCCGTGGTCAAGATGCTGGATCTCTCTGGCGCCAACTTGTCGCCCGTGATGACCCACGCCAAGGCGCCATCGAGGAAAAACGGCGCGGTCTCACCGCAGGGGAACCCCCACAACGTGGCCGTTGATGCGTTGCCGCCACTAGCGCAGACGCCCGCGGACTCGCCGAGACTGGACACGCTGACTCGCCTGCGGCGGCTGCCTCTACTGGAAGAGTTGGAACCCACGAGCACCAAGTACCTCCAGATCGTCAAGTGGCTCGAGAGCGACGACGGCAAGAATCAACGCATGAGCTCAGATCTCTCGTCGCTGATCAACAAGCTGCAAATGAATGGTGTCGTGGTGTCCACGAACGGGATCAACGGCAATGCGTCGCCGAAGCGGTTGCTGGAGCTTGGCGCGGAAACGCTGGACGATCGGCTGAAGAAAGAGTGGATACTGGAGAGGAAGAGTGGGAAGGGAACGAAGGGCGGGACCAAAAGAGAGCCCAAGCGGCGGAAATCGACGGGCACGGCGAGTCGGAAGCGCAAGTTGGGAGGCTTTGTGGCTGAGTCGGACGAGGAGGAGTACGAGGACGGTGCGTGGGCCCAGGATAGTGAGGGCGAGTACCAGAGTGGTGAAGACGCATCGAGTTCCGACGGGGAAGTCGACGATGAAGTCGATACGGACCCGGTGCCTGAGGTGACGGAGTCCGACACTGACGTGCGCAAGGAGCGAACTCAACCTGCGCGGTCCGTCAATGGAGCGAGTTCAGCATCACCACGCAAGGTAACGCCACCCGCATCAACAAAAGCATCACCGAAATCGACGCCTCGCGCCGCACAATCCCCTGCTGTGGAACCCGATCAGGTTTCATTGACGGGCAGAGAGCAGCTCGCGTCGGTGGCCGCCAAAATACGGCAACTGGATGAGCCTACGTATTTATCCTACAGCAAACCAACACCCGACGCGGCAATCAAGCAAGAGGCGAGTCCTGCTGCACCGTCGACTCCGAAGCCCAGGGTGCCGTTAGCCAAGGAAGGCACGTCCGAGTCGAATGCCATCGTTCTGGACGACAGTGATGATGAAGACGAAGGTGGCGCTACCCAAGACATGGCTCCTGCACCTCGAGCGCCGAAGTCGACTGCTCCTGCATCGCCGAAAGCACCAACAAAGCAACAGCGAGCAACTCCGCCAAAGCAAGCAAAACCAGTGAGCTCCGTGGCTCCGAAAGTGGCCGGCAAAGGCAAGGCCAAGGCCGCCGCACCCGCTTCCGGGAAGCGCAAGAACGCCGTGAAGAGTGAAGAAGAAGAGAGCGACGCCGACGAAGACGGCGAGGCAGAGTTTGTTCCGGCAGGTGAAGACGAGGATTCCGCGACCGAAGGTGAGGAAGACATGTTTGATCTCAACGAAGAAGACGTGTATGTTGTCGAGTCCATCTTGGAGGTGAAGAAGGGACGCACTCTGATGACGAACGCCGGGAGATACACGAAAGATCCGGATCTCTTTCTTGTCAAGTGGGAAGGCTACGACGACCTCACGTGGGAGCCCGAGGCCAATATCCCCAATCGGATCATCACCTTTTTTAGAGAGCGCGAAAACGCCAAAGTGCAGTGCGGGTACCAGATCGACAAATTTCACAAGCGCAAAGTGGTCAAGAACACTACCACCGGCCACAACGAGGTCCTGTATTTAATTCAGTGGAAGGGTCTCCCACAGGCGTACTGGGAGGTCAAAACCACGCTGCCGACGAAGGTCCAAGTTTGGCTCGAGAAGACAAGCATCGCAAGCCACAACAAGTCCACGCTCGCGGGGCCAACGCCGCGGAAGAAGGCCAAGACGTAAGTAGGTAGTTGGAGGTAGGGAAGCGAACGTTTCCAAATGGTTGAGGGAAGAAGTAATACTAGAAGAGTGTCGTCGTACTATTCAACTCCCGGTCGCTCCTCCTCTCCTCTCTCCCTCTCTCTGTCGTGCGTCTGTAGGTGCTGGCTTAGACAATACGGTCGAGCTCGGTCGCGTACGAGAGCATCTCGCCGGCGAGCTTGAGCGACGGGATGTCGGACGCGCCGAGGCTCTTCTCGGGGGCCTTGAACCAGAGCTTGTTGTCGCGCACGGTCCACTCGGGCTTGCGCTCTTGGATGTACGCGTTCAGCTCGGCGACCGAGTCGAAGATCAGCATCTTCTGCGCGTCCGAGACCTCGAGGCACTGGTACGCGATCTCGGCGCAGTCGGCAATGTTCTCGCGTACGGTCTGCAGCAACTGCGACAGGAAAAACTTGAAGAACGGGTTCGGCACGTTCGCGCGCGCCTCGAGCACCTTGTTGTAGCTTCCCTCCATCAGGTACTGCTCCAACTTGATGCCGAACGCGATGTTGGCGTCGTCGCGGCTCTTCTCTGGGATCAGCTCCAACTATTCCATCACGTGTAACCCAGTGAGTACACATGCTGTTTCTTCGTTCACCGGTGGATACAGATGACCACACAGTCCGTACCTCGTTGTGGAACTCGGCCATGCGGTTCTCTACGAGCAGTTGGAGCAGGCGCGTGCCGAGGATCGGGAAGTGGAGCGGCGACGGCGGCAGCTCGGCGCTCACGGACGCGCTGTAGTAGACCTTGAGCTGCAGCACGTTGCGCTCAAACGCCGCGATGTCCTCGCTGAGCACGCTCAGCATGGTCGCGCTCTCGAGCACGTGGCGCGCGACGGCTTTCTCTTGCGCGGCCGTGGCCGAGACGACCGAGCTGGGCGGGAGCGACGGCAGCGTCGTCAGCGCGATCTACAACAAGTCCCAACTGCGTCAGTTCTGGGCTGTTTTCGATGGGAAATGAAGGGTATAAAGCGCACCTTGAGCTTCGCGAGCAAGGGCTTGGCGTCCTGCACGCGCTGCGCGTCCACGGCCGCACGCAGCACCTCGGCTTCTGTCTGTAATGCGGCCACGCTCATCGTCTGATCGGTGTCGTTCCTATCGCGATCCTTTTTGTTCCAGGGCTTCCTCCTGTGTGTGTTTGAGCTTTTTGGGGAAGATACTGGGGGAGTCGGCCACCTTCGTGCAACATTCGATAGCCAAGCTAAGCTAGCAAACGAACGAGGCTAATTGCAAGCAGGTTATGGTTACGTCGTACCCTCGGAAGCGGGTACCAATAGGTTACGTTACGAGGGTACGTTTCTTGTCTGCTTGTTGTTTTTCCGCCGTCGAAACAAGGAAAAAGCAAGAACAGCAATACAAAAAATGAGCGGTCGGGCGTACGCGCGGAACCCGAGCGGCGCGCTCGGAGGCGCCACGGACATCAACAGCATCGTGCCACATCGCTTCGGCATCGGTGCGCCCAAGGCTACCAGCAAAACCAAGGAACTGGCGATCCGGAGGTGCCGCTTGCGCGCGAAAACGGGGTACAACTCGCTGTGCAATCCACTGATCACGTGCATTCTTGTGTCCATACAGAGCGATTCAGCGGCGCTGCAAGGAGAAGAACTGGAAGAAGCTGCTGCACATGCGCCACACGCGGCTCGTACCGCTCGTGCCGCCCGCAGAGGCGTCGCTCGCGGTCGAAAACGGCGCCGTGAAGGACGAACGTGCGAAGGAAGCGAGTGCGAACGGAACGGTGGCGGAGAACGGAGCAAAGAGCGACGGGAGCGCGCCAAGGAACGCGCAGCACAGTGCAAATGGTGTTCAGGAGAACGGAGGCGACGCAACGATGGAGAAAGAAGCGGTTCCCGAGGCGAAAATGGAGGTCGAGGAAGCGCCGATCGTGACGGAACAGCAACAGCAACAGGAGGCGCTCGACAAGGCCAAGCAGCAGCTCCAGGTGAGTCCAACTGGGTATGATAACACCTAAGTGACAGGAACTGACAGACGGTTTGTACACTGCAGGAAATGGAGGAGACGCTCGTGACGCTGTCGGCGGACAAGCACGCCAAGTTCCAGTTACTCAAGGACCTCTTGATCGCCGAGGCGCGGGTGAAAGTCGGGGCGCCGCCCATGCCCAAGAAGCGCCGCGTCGACTCGCTGGGCTCGGCCGCAGGTACCACAGGCCACTCGCCTCGGCTCGCGGGCGCTGCCTCTGGCTCGGGTGGTATGGACGGCGTGGGGCTCTCGCTGCTGGGCGCACCGAGCCCAAGCCTTTTGCGAGCGCAGTCGTTCAGTGTGTCGAGTGGCGTCACGCCCGCGGACCTGGCGCCACCAAGTCAAGCAAGCAAGGACACACGGCGGCAGTAGAAGTGCATGACCAATGGTGTGACGAGATAGGAACGGTTAACCGCAAAGTGTGGTGGGTTGTTTGGACACAAAGCGTCGCGTCCTTTCGCGGTCGCTCCTCAACTCGTATTGTTTTTATTTGCAGGCCGACGTATGGTAACAGGAACGACGCGTGCACTCGGACGACCTTCAATAGCATGAAGCGCCACGGCGACAATGCTGAGATCGATGCTGCCGTGGACGCGACGGTCGATGCCGGCAGCAAAGGCGACTTGGACGGCATCCGCGATGTGGAGATGGCTGGCTCACCCGTGAAGCGCGCGCTAAACAGCAACGCCGAGGACGTCGGCGTCGTAGACGCAACGGGCACGGCGACTGGCTTCCACCGATCACTGGGCACGCGCAACACAGCCAAGAGCCACAAGCCCAAGCCGTTCCTGCGGGACGAGTCGTTCAAGCGCATCACGCGGTCGCCTGTGCCGTTCGGCTCGCTCTCCGAGGCATTCGCGTTCAGTGTGTTTCTCCTGCTGTTCATCCTCGCAACCTCCGTCGTGGACCAGGACGAGCAAGGCTTCTACTTTTCGAATCGCGT
The DNA here is from genome assembly GCA_023337735.1 of Pythium biforme. Lineage (NCBI taxonomy): Eukaryota > Oomycota > Peronosporomycetes > Pythiales > Pythiaceae > Pythium > Pythium biforme. The sequence goes on from JAADXJ010000535.1 coordinate 13,293, forward strand.
GCGCGTCGCGCTCATCGACCGCGATTTTGAAATCGCGATCCAGCAGGGTGCGTCGTCGGTGCAGAAGCGGTTTGTCGGCATCCACGATCAAGCCGACGTGTGGGCTTTCCTCCAAGGCCCCTTTCTCGACACGTTGTACGGCACGAGCCTCATCAGTGACACAGACCAAGATGCCCAAGCGAAAGCTGGGACGATGATGTTGTCGTACAATCGCGTTCTCGGTGGCGTGCGCTTCCGCTCGCTGCGGGTCAAGCCCGACTCGTGTCCGCCGCTAGCTCGTATCCCCGAGTACTCGTCGCTCGTGCCCTACTGCTACGGCCGTTTTTCTTCGGCGCTCGAACAAAAGGCAGGCTACGGTCCCATTCTGAACAGCGGCGACATCACGGCGGCACTGAGTTTCAAGTTTGCGCAGTCGTTTTTCGCCGACAGGCAGAATTCCAAGACCTACACGGACCTGCTTACTTGCAACAGCGACTGCGAGCGGAGCTGTGGCGACCACTATGGCGTCGAGCGATACCGGTACACGAAGGAATGCTCGGCCGCGTGCGGTGTGCATTGCAAGTGTATCTACGAGCAACCCGCGGGCTTCACGGACCTGTGCCCGGATCCCAACCCAAGCGGCGCGAATGCCGATCTACCGACGGCGATCTATTCGTACAACTGGAGTGCTGCGACGACGACAGGCGCCTCGAAAGTGACGGCCTACACAAACGTGTACCCTGCCTCGGGGTTCGTCGTGGACCTGCCACTGAACGCCACGCTCGCGACGCAGCTCGTTGCGCAAATGAAACAAGACCGGTTCTTGGACCTCGCAACGCGCGCACTCGTGATTGACTTAACGGTTTTCAACGCATACCTGCAGCTCTTCAACATTGTGCAGTTCGTCGTCGAATTCCCCGCAAGCGGCGGCGTGTTTGTGTCATTTTCCGACGTCGTGATGGATCTGTTCCAGTACTCGACGCCAGACGATACCGCGCGCATCGTCTTGGAGCTGCTTCTCGTCGCCTTCATCGCGTGGCGATGGAAAAACCTGCTGCAAAAGTGGTATTCCATGGGCGTCCGCACGTACTTTGCGTACGACACGCTGTGGCACACGATTGAGTTCCTCCATCTCACGACGTTCCTCGTCGTCATCGCGTTTCGGCTCTACGTGATCGACTTGAGCTATGGCACACTGAGCGGCTCAATCGCGAAAACGCTGTCATCGTCCTCGCCCACAGAGATCCCGACGTTCCAGTCGCTTGCGTGCGTTCGCGAGGTCGACGCGATCCTGAGCAGCGTGAACGCCGCTTTTGTGTGGATGCACTTCCTCAAGTACACGCAGATGAGCAAGCGCATGGGCCTCTTGCTGCGCACGCTTCGGCGCGCGAGCACCGACCTCTTTTGGTTCCTCGTGTACTTCAGCACGTGCATCTGCGCGTTCGCGCAGATCGGATTCCTGTTGTTCGGGCTGCAACTCGCTCGGTTCCGCTCGCTGGGCGTCTCCATCGTGACGCTGCTCCAGGCCGTGGCGGGCGATCTCGAATACGCGACGCTTGTCGATGCCCACCGCGCGCTCGGTCCGATCTACTACGTCGTGTTCTACCTGCTACTGCTGCTGATCCTGCTCAACGTGTTCCTCGCGATCGTGAACGACGCGTACGTGCAAACACTGAGCGAGCAAGAAGAAGAGGACGAAGCCGAAGAAGCTGCGCTGCTGCGGTCCGAATACTCTGGTGATAGCGCGTCCGCTGATGCCAACGCCGACATCGAAGCGCATCTAAAGCGCCTCGAGCGAAGAGAGCTCGAACAGCTGCGCAAGTACCCGTTCTCCAAAGGCATTGCGCCGGCCGTTCGCTTGCTGCTCGCCGATCTCAAGCGAACACTCTACGAAATGCGTACGGGTAAGCGGATCTTCAAGGTCGATCCCATGGTCACCGGCATGCTCGGTGTCATGGGTGACGGCGCCGAACTGAACGCAATCAGCCCTGGACAGCGCACGTCGGGTGTCGCGTCCCGCAAGCTCACGATCCAGGTGAAGCGCCAGCTCGAGAAGCAGATGCAAATCCAGGAACTCGCTCGCGACGCCAAGCGTGCAGAGGAAGACCAGGTCCAGCGCGAGGCCATCGAGACCCAGCAGAACGCACTCGCGATGCGGCTGACGACGCTCGTCGAGAGCAACCGCGAGAAGACGCGGCGCATGGACGACATGGAAAACGTGCTCGGATCGATCGAGAAGCTGTGCCAGCAGCTCGTGGCCGCGGCCATGGAGGACGTGCCGGCGACGCCCAAGCGGCCCACGACCACGGCCGCGGGTGTCGCCGCCGCTGGGCGCCCACTCACAGGCACGACCGCGCTGTCGATGGCGCTGCAACGGCAAAAGACTGCGGGCAAAGGCGCAGGCGGCATCGGCGTGACCAAGAACGCGGACGGCGAGATCGAGGAGATCACGTTGTAGCTGTCACTAGCAAGTAAAAAGGTAACAGAACCCATGCGCGAGGTGGAAGCGGAAGGTGGGGGTTTCATCATTGCGCGTGGATGGCATCCGCTTAGAGCACCTGGGTGAGCGGGGGAGACGGTGTTGGCGGCTGCGGTCGCTGAGGAGGTATTCGCTGCTGGGAGCCGGTCGTGGCTGTCGATGTTGTGCGTGTGTCGTCTTCTTTTGGCGCCGAGAGCCGCGGTGCGAGCGGTGCGTGTGGCGCGTGGGTCGCTGTCAGTGCCGCCAAGATGGATCCGTCGGACGTTGCGACTGGCTGATGCGCCTCTGTCCCACGGCGTCGCGCATGGTGGGCGTGGGCGTGGGCTCCGGACGCGGTGGTCAGCGCAGTGGACGCCACGTACGCCGCCGAGGTCCTTCCGTCGATGATCGTTTGTCGCCGACCCCCCACGGGCGCATCCAGTCGTTTCTGACCAAAGAGCGGCGTGAGCGCGACCATGCCGTTACTTATGGACACGCGCGTGCCGTGCGTTTGGCTGTTAGCCCCTTGGGACGGAGGCCGCGCCATCGCTGACGGCGGGATCTGTGGGCGCTGGGGCGCTGTGGACGAAGTAGAAGACGTTGCGACTGGCGTGTGCGCACTATTCGTGAGCAGCACGAGGTTGCGTCCGCTTCGCACCGAACTGGGACGTCTTGCAGTGGGCGGAGGCCCTTGCTGGACGGTGACGGTCGTTGTCGCTGGTGGTGACGCGGCTGCGACGTGGTGGCGTGCAGACGGTTGCGCCCCAGTACTGTCACTCGCGCGTCGGCGCTGGTACGCCGCGGCGGCGGCCTCCGCGGATGTCGCCGCTGCGGTCATCACGGCCGTGGTGCTGGGCGTCTTCATGGGCACCATCTCCTTGGCTCCACGGATGCCCGTGGACCGCACTTCGTCATGTGTTGCCGGTGACGTGATCTCGGGACGCCGCGGTGTGCCATCCGACTTGGCGGAGGATCCAGAAGGAGGCTGCGTAGCGGGCGCAGAACGCTGCTGTTGTTGAGGGGGAGACTGGTGCTGAGAGCTGGCCTGGTCTTTCATGAGACGAAGCAGTTTGCTGTCGGCCACAAGAAACAAAAATGAGATCTCAGTAGCAAGTCTCACGAAGCCTCTTACGCCACGCCACGCACTTGTAGAGCAGGTAGAAGGCAGCCGTGAGTCCGTTGTGGACTTTGTGGGCGAGCGCGTGCTCGACGTCCGCGGGGTCCAAGCCGACGGTCGCGAGCTGGTTCAAAATGTGGGTGCGCACGCGCGGGTCGTCGTGGCTCGCAGCCATGGCCACGGACCGCGGTACGGCCGCGCGCGCGCTTGTGAACCACGGGTGCTGGCGGATCATCTCGGTCGTGAACCGCTTCTCTGGGTTGGTCTCGAAAATGCGGCGGATGAGGTCTTGCACGGCCTACATACACCATACAAAAAGTCAGTATAGGGTCTGGAACCCCTTTCGCAAGTGAGACCGTAGTATACACACGTGGGAGAGAAACGGCGGCATCTTGAAGTCTGCGCTGAGGATCTTCTTGTAGAGCAGGTTGGTGTTGCTGTCCTCGAAGGGCAGGTACCCGCAGACCATCGCGAAGAGCACGACGCCCAGGCTCCAGATGTCCGCCAGCGGGCCTTTGTACAGCTTGCCCTGGATCATTTCGGGGGCTGCGTAGCACGGCGAGCCACAGGCCGTGCGTAGCAGGCGCCCGCCGTCGTGGGTGTTGCTGAGCCCAAAGTCGACGATCTTGACGAGCATGCCCGTGGGCATGGACGCGCACGACTGGAGCAAGAGGTTCTCGGGCTTGAGGTCGCGGTGCGTGACCTCGTTCGCGTGGAGGTAGTCGAGCCCGTCGACGATCTGCTGGAAGAGCACGACGGCCTCTGGCTCGCGAATGCGGTGGTGTGTGACGATGTACTCGAACATCTCGCCGCCGTCGACAAACTCCATGATCAAGAAGATCCGTTCGGGCGAGTCGATCACTTCAAAGAGCTGGATCACGTTCACGTGGCGGTTGCGCTTGAGGATCTTGATCTCGCGCGCCACGCGCTCGACGTCGGCGACCTCGACGATGCGCTTCTTTTCAAGGATTTTGACAGCCACTTTCTCGCCCGTAATGAGATGTAAGCCGAGCTTGACCTTGCCGAACGTGCCCTTGCCGATGGTCTCACCCAGTGCGTAATCGCCGACGATGTCGCCGGCGTTCTCGGCCGAGCCGCTGGAGGACGACATCGCGCGGGAGCGCTGAGAGGACACGACGGGCCGAGCGGACGCCGTCGCCGCTGGAGATTGGGTGGGCGTTTGATTTTCTTGTGGCGGCCCTGACGCGGTGTGGTGTGCGGGCTTCTTGGGCGACGACGACAACGGCGCCGACGCCTCGGGCGTGGCGGAGCCAGAGATCGCGGCAGAACTCGTCGTCGCGGCGCGGACCCCGCTTACTGTCATCCCGCCTGGAGACACAATGGGCACAGCGGGTTGTTCTACACGCAGCGCGCCTTTGGATCTCTTTGTCTCGCGATCACCTGCTATAATACTATTGAACACCGAAGCCGTCTTCTCTCTCCCTCTTTTTCTCGCTCTCGCTCTCTATCTACCGGACACCATGTGAAACAGAGCAAGATCTGACAAGATCACCATCGGGTGGCCGTTCCAGCTATTTCTGCCAGCGCCAATCTGCATTTACCGTTTTCTTACGCCAAACCACTGCGCACACGTGGACGAACGCTTGTTCGTTCGCTAAGAATACCAAGGCCAAGGATCTACTGGATCTGGTGAATGAGCAGCTCCACAGGTAGCAAGCTCGAGTCGTTGGTGAGCACGACATCGTAGAGCTGGAGGTAGTCGTCCAAAGACTCGTTCACGTGGACGTTGAGGAAGCCGACGCGGATGATCTCGTCTTCGTTCACGTCGAGGCCCTTGGACATGTTGACGTCGCCGCGTGAGTCACCAAGCAACAAAATGTTGCGGCGCTGCTGCATCTGACACTGGCGGTAGAACGGCGTGTCGAGCAGCACGCTCGCGTTCTTGTTGAAGCAGTGAATGAGCTAAAGCATACACCCACAAGGCAAGATCAGTTCACGCGTTGGATCGTCGACTGGAGTCCCCTTCCCAACGTACGCTGCCCTGGAAGCCCGTGATGACACCCTTCTTGTCAAACTTCATCATGTTGGACACGACGTGGACGTTGGCGGGCGTCGTGGCAAAGCCCGCGCGCTGGAACTCCTGATGGAGTACTTCGTGGATCACGTCGTAGAGCCCCGCCGAGAAGATGAGCGTTGGGACGTTCTCCTGCGCAAGCACGCGGAAGATCTCGAGGAATCCCGGCCGGAACGTGAGCTCGCCGTGCGTGACGGCGTCGCGGATCTGCTGCTTGCGCAACTTGTACTTGACTAGCAGGCCGTGCGCGCTCTCCCACCACTCGATCATGTAGGGCAGCTTCTCGTCCTGGGTCATGGTCGGCGACATCTCGATCGGAAAGTATTTCTTAAAGAGCTCCTTCTCGCCGGCCGACACTACGGGGTCCACGAACTGGCTCGACATGAGCACGGCGTGGCTGCTGCTCGCGTGCTCGCCATTGGGCTTGAACTGCGGCGTCAGCGTCTGGTCAAA
>JAADXJ010000536.1:0-19328 GCA_023337735.1 Pythium biforme
GCGTGACCCCCGGTCCGACAGCCAGAGGCAAAACCACTGAGCCAACGCGTCGGTATCTGTATCTGTGTCTCGGTAGCTCGCCGTCTGACTGAACGATGGTGGTACGTGGGATCTAGAAGAAGTGTGTCCTGATGCCCCACCGCCTGCAACGTGGCTGCTCGTTCGATTTTCTTCGCGCGTGCACACAGGCTGTGACACAGCTCACACAGGAGACTCGGGGATCGACCCGCTGCAAGCGATCATCAGGATGCGCAACCACTGTAGAGCGGGCCGTTATTCACGACCCCAGAGATGCCAGCTCAAGTTAACCAGATTCAAAACTGCCTGTGTTTCTGTCTTTTTCGGGCCATGGTGTCCATCAAACGTGTGATGACCTCTTCAGACGGGCTAAAGTACTGGACAGCCAGCGCGGCGTCCCACACTTCAAGTACAAAGCATGAATCCTGGACAACGCTGTTGAAACTGCCTAGACTGGCCACTTTGGCGTGTGCATCACTTCGTTGCTATTGAAGTTGTTGACGCCCTCGGCTGCCAGGCTGGATCGGAAACATGCCTCTCCCATGCCACAGGAACAGACCTTGTGGCGACCGTCAGGAGAAGCCAAGGTTCCCTCGCATTCACTGCAGCATGGAAACGGATCGGCGTTGCATCATCCACGGGGTCGGCTCTCTGACGCAGTTTCCTCTTCCAGCCACTGGGCAGTACCGAGACTGCTACTGGCCACGAGTGGCGGCCAGGTCAGCGTGGCGTCCAGCGCTTCCTGTGCTTGTATTCTCATTCTCCAACTTTCCAGCTTCCACTCAATCACCTTCCCAGTCCAAGCATCATGTTCAAGACCACCATCGTCCTCGCCGCCGTCGCTGCTGTCACGGTCCAGAGTTACGCTGTCTACCCGCAGTTCTGCCCGCAGGCCGAGCTCGCCAAGCTCGCGCCAGTCGCCGTGACCAACTACGCCGACCTCACCGCGTGCCAGACCGCCTCGGGCTGGACGTTCATCCCGCCGACGGCCGAGCCCACGCCCGCTCAGGAGACCAAGATGTGCGCGAGCCAGAAGTGCAAGAACCTGGTCGCGGCCATGCAGAAGCTCAAGCCGTCCGACTGCTTCCTCTCGCTCTCGAACAACACGCAGGGCATCAACGCCAAGAAGTTGGTCGACGAGTTTGGCCCGTTCTGCACGCTCGTCGGCGCCTAAACGTGAGCAGTCTCGATCACCGGAAGTCCTCCTGAGCTACTCTGACGCCCATACGATCTGTAGCTGTAGCTCCAAGCCGTTTGCCTTCCTTGAGCATTGTGCCAACTGGCGAGGCGTGCGAAAAATCGAATTCGTTTGACTTTGAACATGGCTACATCTAGGTGGACCACATAGAATGGGACAACAACAGCGTCCGCCGCGTCGAGGCAAGCGGGGCTGAGCGAACCCGGCTCTCCGCCTCCAAGACGGTACTACGTACTAGTATTATAGTATGACACTAGCGTAGCGTGGACTCGGGCGATGGCAGGCAAGTGGCCGTCGGTGACATGTACGGCGTCACAGCATACGGGTGCTGAGACGTCTCGGGGCGACCTTCGTTGCGGACCTCTGTCGGATTCGCCGATCCTTCCTGCTACCATGAAAGGCCCACAAGAACCACACAGTAAGCCTAACGACTTCAACTTCCACAGCGGACACCACACCAATTTGGTGCCCAAAGCGAGAGCAAGAGCGCGTCGTCTCGTCCACAGTGGGAAACGTGTAACGTGATGTACTCGATGACTGCGCGTTCAGCACCAGCTTGAACTGCCAGAATACCACAGCGCTCATCGTTCCTGCGTGGTGCGCAGTCCCAGACACGTTTTCGCGACGCCCTCAACACTTCCCAGGCCATCCCCACGAGCGAAGTTGAAGCGCCGTCATGTCCCGTCCCGGCATCACGTCGACACTGTAGCGTCCAATTCTCCCTCTCTCTCCGCAAGGCGGAGTGAAGGGAGATAAGGAGACGCTGCCGGCCCCCGTTCGCGTCCTCGCTCCTACGCCCTCCTTACCGTTCCTACGCACACGGCAGCAGCACACAGTCGCTCATTCTCGGATTTTCCAGCTTCGATTCACCCAACCCACCCAACCACCATGTTCAAGGCCACTATCGTCCTCGCTGCCGTCGCCGCTGTCACCGTCCAGGGTTACGCCGCGTACCCTGACTTTTGCCCGCAGTCCGAGCTCGCCAAGCTCGCGCCGGTCGCCGTGACCAACTACGCCGACTTGACCGCGTGCCAGACCGCGTCCGGGTGGACGTTCATCCCGCCGACGGCCGAACCCACGGCCGCGCAGGAGACCACGATGTGCGGCAACCAGAACTGCAAGAATTTGCTGGCGGCCGTCCAGAAACTGCAGCCGTCCGACTGCTTCCTCTCGCTCTCGAACAACCAGCAGGGCGTCAACGTCAAGAAGCTCGTTGAAGAGTTTGGCCCGTTCTGCGAGCTCGTCTGAGCTTGCGAACGCGTTGATCCGCTGTGGCCCCGGGCGAAACCCGTCGCCGAGACCTCCCATAAAGCGGTAATGGCACTCTAATAGTGTTGCGTTGTGTCCACCCCTCCGCGCTCCCTATGGTACTGTATCGCTTGTCGACGGCTCGTGCGGTGCATCGAGAAGAGAAGAAGATACCAAGACGAAGACAAGCAGGTCCATCGTACGTACGGGTACGGGCGCGTGCATCTGACAGTCGAGGATGGGGGACGCGCATTTTCCGCAGGCGACAGGTTGATCCACGCCAAGAGAATCGAATCGACGGGGAAACTCCTCCGCGAGGAACGTCCCGGGACACGGGCGGGTCGCGCGCCTCCTCTGGTAACCCGCCCCTCGCACCGCTCGAGTCGAGATGCTCGGGATGGCATCACACGCCGTCCGGTCGATGGGCGGTCACCGCCACCTAGCAGTAACAAAACCAGCCAGCATCAGCGATGTTGAGTTGGGACGTGTTGACTGCTTTCATGTTTGGCAATCGCCTCTCGTGTGGGGATACAGTATCCTTGGCAATTGAGCATTCAGTTGAAGGCGTCACGACAGCGCAAGGACGTGTCCGGGGCTCAGATTCCCCCAGCTCGTGCGAGCTTCGAAAAACAGGATCCCTTGTGTGCGAATCAAAGCAGTCGCTCCGATTCGTCCCCGTTTCCAATTGATGAGCAGGATGCCGTGACGCCACGCACTTGGTCTCACTATGCGCGTGTCTGGTTCCGCCACGATTCGCTGAGGGCCGTGGTATCACACCATCACAGAGGCAGGCCAAGGCACTGTTGCACACGTGGATAATGATGAATGACCTGGCGCAAAAGGCCTGCAAATTTTGTATGAAGGTTCTGTCAGGGAATCTACGGAGAGAGGAATCGAATGTTCTTTATTCGCTATCCCCTGTTGATCGATGTGGCGCTCATGACACGCTCAAATAGACTGGGCGAGTACTGTATGAAAAGGCGAACCGAGTACTATGTGGTGGGAGGTACAGTACGGTAACTACGTGGGCGAACGATTTCGAACGCATTGGGGCGTGAACGCGCGCGTGTGTGTGTGTGATTTGGATCCAGAATGCGTCAGCGACGCCGACGCCTCCCAGTGAAGAAGCGCCGCCCACGAGCCACAATGGGCGCGGCCATTCCGCGCTGATGATGGAGCACACGCGCTGACATTCCGTGCCCGGTCCCGGCGTTGTACGGATACATTGAAGTGTGATGCCACTTGCTTTCCAAATCAAGGTGATATATCATCTAGAGGATTGAAACACGGTACAACTGACATGAAAAGTGCACAACAGCAGTTCTTATATATACCTTGTTTGGGTATTTTGGGGAGAAGTCCGCTGTGACTGTGGGACATGCGCATGGCGTCACGTATGCCGGTGGACTTTTCCGTGTTCCACCTTTCGCCGCCTTGTCGCGGTGAACACCGAGCACTTCGGCCACCACCAGTGATGTCGAAGCTCCACGGCGACAGGCTCGTGCTTCTCTCTCTAGAGAGACTGCCTCCTCAGCAAGGGGGGCACTCCGCCTCCTCCTCTCTTTCCGTTGAAAAGCTTTTTCAGCCGGGAGGAGACTTTTGCCTGGTCGGGCATTCCTTGGATCATTCTCGCATTTGCCAGCTTCTCCACACTCCCACCACCACCTCCAACCACCATGTTCAAGACTGTTGCCGTCGCCGCGCTTGTCGCCACCGCCGCCACGACCTCCACGGTCTCGGCCTACGCCGCGTACCCGCAGCTCTGCAGCGTGCTCGAGCTCGCCAAGCTCGCGACCATCCTCAGCACGAACCTCGCTGACTACAACGAGTGCTCGAAGAACGCCGGCGGCTGGACCTTCATCCCGCCGACGCGCGCCCCGACCGTCGAGGAGGAGACCCTCATGTGCGGCAACACTGGCTGCAAGAAGCTCCTCGCGGGCATCCAGAAGCTCAAGCCGACCGACTGCTGGCTCTCGACCAACAACTCGGCCGTCGGCATTAACGTCAAGCAGCTCACGGACGAGTTCGAGCCGTTCTGCGAGCTCATCAGCCTGTAGAGCGCTTGTTCTTGTGGACTGAGTGCGCGCCGCGCTTGGGCGCTGCCTCTCTTCTGCCCCCTACTCGGGGTCGTCCGCGCTTCGGACTGCCGGACACGGCTGCCTCTGTGTATGATCTAAAAAAATTATTGATCGTTTCAACTCAACCAGTCCTTGTTCGTTGACTTTGAATCATGGCAGCGTCGGAATGCGACGTGTGTGAACGCCAAGTGGAGAAACACGAGCATTGATATAGGTGTGCTGGCCTGTTGATGCCTTGTCAGGTGGAGACGCACGACGCTTGAGGTGACGTGAGACGTCGACGGCGATCCGTCCAGAGACTGTCACAGGGAGCGATTTTTGGCCCGAGCTTTTGAACCCATTTGAAGGCAATCCACGTACCGTATCACAGTACATGTCCATGGCACGTTGCAGGTTGTTGGTGAAGTTATCGCAGTGGGATGGCGAGTTCGTGGCGCATTGAGCTTCGCCACCTCGGCGACGCTGCCTTCAACAGCAGCGTGGGTCCACAAACAGACGGGACTGCCGCGCATTTTGCCCTCTTGGCTCGGCTGGCGCTTAGAGGCGAACATAGGTGGAGCCACTCTTGCCAGATAGGCGACCAAAACTTCCCGGAGGGACACCACCGACGGACGGCCTCGCTTGGCCTTCGCCAACTCCGGAGCACGGCCAATTGTCCCGCTGCTCCACTCGCTCATTCTCGGATTTTCCAGCTTCCCCGCACCCACCCTCCGCCTCTCCAATCTACCATGCTCAAGACCGCTGTCCTCGTCGCCGCCGTGGCCGCGACCTCGAGCGTCTCGGCGTTCGCCACGTACCCGCAGATGTGCGGCACCGGCGAGTTCGTCAAGTTCGCGACCATTCTCGCCACGAACCTCGCGGACCTGAACGAGTGCCAGAAGCACGCCGGTAACTGGACGTTCATTCCGCCCACACGGCTCCCGACCGTCGAGGAGGAGACGCTCATGTGCGCCAACGCCGGCTGCGACCGCCTCAACGCCGCGATCAAGAAGCTCCAACCGGCCGACTGCTTCCTCTCGACCAACAACTCGGCCGTCGGCATCAACGTCAAGCAGTTTACTGACGAGTACCAGCCCTTCTGTGAACTCCTCTAAGTGGGTCGGCTCCTGGACACGGACCGTCGCGCCTGTGAACGGTCTCCTCGAATGCGTATTATAAATATCAATGTAGCCACCTTCGAAATCGACAAACGTTTGATTGATACAGCTCTCCTTCTCTTACTAGTATTTATATGCCAAACGGACGCTTGTGGTGTCGGCCGTGGCCTGGATGAAGGAACTCGTCCGCGTGCACAATTGGCAGCCACCAGCAACGTGTGGACCTCTTCGTGGTCCACACCAAAACGGCGTGTACCACATCACTAAATGCGAACTTAACACACGACATCCGAACTTAGTAAAAGAGGGTAAAGTTGGGAAGTCTTTCCTTTCCCCCTTCCGGGTCGGAAATTTCCGCCAAGATCTCTCGCAAAACACAGCAAATCATGGACGGCATGACCGGCGCGTCGGGCGCCTTCCACATCGCATCAGAGCTCGTGGGCCACGACGGAGCGGTACGTTCGTATGTGCTGGACGTTTCTCCACCGTTTGATATGCCTCCGAGCGTCTACTTTTCTCTGTGGACGCCGATATTGAACTTTGTATCCGTCCCATGGGACTAGGTACGGGCGATCTGTGCGCTCGACAACGACGTGCTGGTCACGGGCGCCATGGACACGAGCGTGTTGAGCTGGATCCGGGACCCGCACGCGACTGAGCCGGGCGCGTACATCGAGTTGCTGAGCGCGCGTCTCTACGGCCACGAGCACTGGGTCACAGCGCTGCTGCGGTTGCCGCCGAACGTTCTCGAAGCCGCGCCGGCCGGCGGCTTCATTACGGGCTCCATGGACAAGGCCGTGCGTATCTACTCGCTCGACGGCACGCTGATCTCGATCCTGCGCGGCCACGAAGGGGGCGTGATCTCGCTGGCTTTTACCGGCGACGGCAAGTACCTGCTCTCGGGCAGCTGGGACGGCACGGCCCGCGTGTGGGATCTCCACGCGGCCAAGTGTATCCACACGCTCAGCGGCCACGAGAATGGCGTGTGTGTATTGGGGTTGCCCGATGGTGTGATCGTGACTGGATCGACCGGTCGACAGGAAGGCAACAGCGTCGTGGACTTCCAGCTGCGCTTCTGGAAGGACTTTACGCTGAGCAAGACCGTGCGTGACCACGCCGGGCCAATCCGCCAGCTCGCGCTGGTGCCGAACATTGGATTTGTGTCGTGCTCGAACGACGGGTAAGTCACGAGTGCCATGGAAAGTGTCGTATTCATGAACGGTCTGACGTTTTGCTTGTCGTTCTTCTCATGGTAGATCCCTCAAGGTGCGCACGTTGGATGGAGAGGTCGTTGCGCAGATGCAGCATCCGTTAAACGCCGAAGGAAAACCAGGTTTCGTGCTCGGTGTGGCTGTGCTGCCGGACAACCGCATCGTCTCGGCAAGCGAAGACTGCACGGCGCGCGTGTGGACACCCGATGGCTCTCTTGTGCAAACAATTGAACACCCTGGCGGACTTTGGTGTGCCACAGCGCTGCCGAACGGAGACTTTGTCACGGGCTGCGACGATAAAGTGGCGCGTATCTTCACGGCGGAAGCGTCGCGAGCTTCGCCCACTGCTGGCGCGAGCTTTGAGTCCCGCGTGGCGGAGGCACGCTTGGTGCGCGAGCGTGGTCCTAGTGGCGTCGAGATCGCGAAACTTCCGGATTACGACCAGCGTTCCAACGTCTTCGGCAAGTCGGACGGTCAGATTCAAATGTTCCGGAAGGGCACCAAGGCGTGGGCTTGCCAGTGGAGTGGTCCGTCCAGCACGTGGATTGATGTGAGTCGCTCGGTAACCACCTCATCCCCCCACTGATGGCATGCACTCATCCCTCGTTATGCGAAATAGATCGGGGAAGTCACTGGTACTGGAAGTGGCGGTGTCGTGGATGGGAAGGCGTACGACATGGTCATTCCTGTGGAAATTGAGCAACCTGGCGGTGTCCGCAGCCTCGAGATCGGGTACAACCAAGGCGACAACCCGTTCATGGTCGCCCAGGAGTTCATCGACAAGCACATGCTAGATCAGGCGTACCTTCGCGAGATCGCTGATTACATCACTCAACGCTCAGGAGAGTATCGGCCTCCGGTGATCGGCAACGACGACTCGGTACAGACGACAACGACGTCTGTCGCTGAGGATTCGTCTTACAAGTACTTTCCAGTGAAGGCCTACCAGACCTTTGAGACAACCAAGATCGCCAAGCTCATCGGTACGGTTCGGCAGTTTAACGAAAAGGTTCCGGAGGCGCTTAAGTTGAGCGACACCGAGCTGAATTGGCTCGAGCAGACTTCCAAGACCGTCCAGGAGACCGCCTTCTACCACTCGAGTTCATTTTCGACGGGAGAGGTTGGCGCGCTGAAGGCAGCCGTTGCGCGGTGGCCTGCGGAACATGTTTTCCCTCTCCTCGATCTGCTTCGGCTGGTGTTGGTGCATCCGAAGGGACCGTCATCGTTTGGAAGTGCTACTCTCGAGGGTTTGGTCGATAGAGCACTGCAGCTTGCAGGACAACCATCTGCTGACGTCCCCAACGCAACGCGTATGCTCGCGATTCGTGTTCTCGCGAACATGTTCATGCACAAGAGCGCTCGTGATGCCATCATCACGAAGAAGATCGAGGTATGACCCGAGTCAATCTCATCCAGCATGGGCTCTCAGTGCTGACACGTTTACTATTGTGCGCAGATCTTGACTCATCTTTCGGGTCTTACAGTTTACCGCCACAAGACGATCGCGCTGAGCTTTTCTACTCTTCTGCTCAAGTAGGTTACCTTGTTGTGTGTCTCGAGTTGGACTATGCTGACGTTTACGCTGTTCCGTAGCCTTTCACGGCTGCACGTCGAGGAACCCAATGTCTTTTCACCCGAAGAGGTCGTGACGGTCGGATCTGTTGCGATGGATGTCGTCGTCGGCGCGACTTCTCTCGAAGAACTGGGCGAAGATGTTGTGCTCCGATCGCTCGTCGCTGTTGGCACTTTCGTACGTCCAAATCGTGAGCCACAAATCCTCTCTGCGACAGTGCCATCCTCACGATGCGTGTTCGTGTTGTAGGCCGTCAACAGCAACCAGGAAGTAAAGAATGCCTTCGCGGCGCTGATCAACGTATTCTCCGCCTCCAAATCGCAGCAGATCCAGCCGATGACGACCGCGTCGGCGTGTCTCGAAGAACTATTGCAGAGTGTGGCGTTGATGTAGACGACTGTGGGCAACAAGCAAGAGCTTCTTTTGGAAGGTGGTCGGACTCATACATACGATCTTCTCATTTTTGTGGCCGGCAAGCTCCTCCATCGGAGCTTGCGCTTAAATAGTTTCTTTTCGTGTCAGCAAGTGGCGTGCTGGCTGACACATTGTACAAATGAACGTACAGGTGGGGACCTCAAGCGCCATCGCACGCAGGCGACTCGCTCGGGTCGCTCTTTTTGGATGTTTTCTTCTTTCTTGTTCTCGTACACCACTCCGATAATGGGGACTGTCCGGATGTCACATTGGGTTCTGTTTTTCTTCACGGTGACTTGAGACCGCCAGCTCTCCCGACCGAGCCCACGACGAGTTCTCGAAAGCGGCTACGCAGCGGCGACGAGATGTCCAGACTGCGGCGGCAAAAGTACTCGACGCTGGCGTTCCAAGACGACGAGGCCTGCGTGGTCAGCGGATCCGACGACGCCGCCGGCACAGTCAGCGTCTTGGACACGTGGACGTACCCCGACGTACCCCTCGCGGGGCCCGACGACGACCGCTGGAGATGCAGCGCCGCCGAGCGGTGCGCGGCCAAGGCGCGCTCGCGGTGCGGGATCTGGATCGACTTGCTGCGGGACGATGAGAAGATCTGAGCCGACGGCTGGGGAGTGGCAGTTGGCGCCACGGGCGTCGCAGTGCTGGACGGCATGGCAGAAGGCTTTTGCTCGGGGACGACACATGGCACAAAGCTCGTGGAGCTAATGCTCTTGAAGCCGCAGTCTGGCAGCAGCATCTCGCCGACGCACGAGAATGACTTGGCGCGCTTGGCCAGCGGACGCACACGGGGCGTCACGCAGCAGCTGTCGTCAAAGTACTTGCGCTTGCGGCGGCCGTTAAAGTCAAAGCTCGGTGATTTGTCTTGCTGCACCATGGCAGGCGGGGCCGAGAACGAGCCGGCCATGGCAGTGGCCAGGCGCAGCGTGCCAGCGGCCGCCGGCGAGCCGTACGTGCCAAAAGGCGACGCTGAGAGCGACGCAAACACGGCATCTTCGGCGTCGTTTGCGCTTTGGAGGACGGCTGCCACGGGGTTTGTTGGTCGCGCGGGCATGGACGGCAAGACACTAGCGGAGGAATCGCCAACGAATGGCGACCGCGCGCGTAGGCCGTCGACGGGCGTCCGCGCGCGGACCGCGGCATTGGCGTCCCCTTCGTGGAGCGAGAGCCGTGCGTTCAGCTCCTCTTCAAACTCAAACATCATGTCCTCGTCCACGCCCTCATCTTCGGTCGAGCAGTCGCGGAGGTCATGGTTCATAGTCCCGTTCTGAGGCGAGAGCAGAGATTTCCGTTCTTGGGTTTGGAGGGTAGCAGAACAGTTCCGCTGGAGTGGAGGCGAAGAAGATCAGTTCTTCTGGGCGTAGAGCAGAACCGACATGGCGGGGGAGGAGGAGAGCTTACCCGCTATATTCCGTTAAATTCGTGGAGTTCACTTGAAGATGGGGGCGAGGGCAGGCGACAATGGCAAAGTGATCTGCGCTTGGGAGGTGACTGTGGCGTGGAGGCTGCCTGCGGGTTTCGGCCTGTGGTTTCGCGGGCCGACTCACGCTGCAGCAACGGTAATGACCGCACGAACAAGCAGGTCCGCCCGAGGGCAGGAACAGGCCTTTGCTGCTCCTCTCAGAGGAGAACAATTGAGGGGTTTGGTTTGGTTGATGCAGCAGCAGGAAAAGCAAGTGCGTGACGTGTAATTTACCCACTCACCAAGTGAAACTTATCATTTTCCACAGGTCAAGACAAATTTGTGGGCAGAGGAGCCCAGTGACGGCGCTTGGGTGGGATCATTCGCGTCGAAAGACTTGGAAACCACGCAAAAGATAAATCCGTCACAACCGCTTCGAGCGAAACCTTCGTATGATGCGGCGCAGTCATCCTCGAAATCGACCATGAGAAGCCCTGTCCTCCTATCGTTCTCCGTTCTTCTCTGCGAAAGCCGCTCAAAGCGCAGAGCCGTTCTGAGCTGTCACAGCGAGACTAAAAGTGCGGCTGCAAGAACAACTAACGAGCGAACATCTTCGCTCTGTATCATAGCAGAACCTGAAGGTACTGCCTTGGCAAAGATCGTTGGTATTGGGGCAGCGGGGGAACGTGGCGCGCGCGACCGCCAGGATCTGTGGAAGTTGCGTGCAGGAGCCAGCATTCGTTGAAGCAGCCCGAATGCGTATTTTACGTGAACCTCTCTCTCTTTATAAATTTCGTTTCCAGGGCAACTGTCGCACCAAACACCGACGTTGCTGCTGCGATTTTGTCGGGACAAAAATGCAGGATGCATATTTCGGTTCCTCAAGCTGAACATTCGACCACGCGAGAAGATAGTCAAACAGAACTACCCAAGGGGCATTTAACGCAAAGCCGCATCTGTTTTTCCTCTCTTCTCAAGAGAATGGCGCCACGGAAATTCGGCATGGTCGCTCGAGGAAGCTCGCCGATCCAGTGACTCGCGGTGACGCTCGCCAAGTGCAGCTCTTGAGTGAGCGAGGTCAGCCTGTTGCATCCAAAGAGTTTGTGGCGTGCGACGAAAGAACGCGACGCTTGGCCGCCACATGCGTAGCGGGTCAGGTGGGAACATTCCCGAGGTGGGATGTGCCGATTGGTGGGTCCAAGGGATATCGAGATAAAATACCACCCATGCAAGCAAGAACAAAGAGTGCGTTTACGCGTTTTTTGTTCCCGCAGCTGCCTCATGCTCCCCCCTCACATGGATGGTCCAGATCTTCCTCGCCAAGCCATTTTCGCATGATGAGGAATCCCAATGGCATGGTCTTCGATTGGTGGTGAATTGAGCAAGAAGCGATCCCTTCGAGACAAGCTTTTCTCCAGAAACCCACCACTAATCCAAAAACAACCACCAGACGAAAAAAACGGATCGAATGTGAGCAGTAAGTTACGCGAACGGTTACATTTATTTACACACCGTAGCCTTTGTACAGTACACTGTTCCCGACTGGTCTCACGAGTTGTCTTCCTCGACTCGTAACCGTACCCTCTTGTATCCATTTCCTTTCGGTGTTCTGATCGATCTTGAAAGGTCACAATTGGTAGTGACACCTCGTGGGATTGACATCCCAGTTCCATACCATCGCTTCCTTCCCCAATGCAGGCGCAGCTCCGCGTCGCGCCGAGTGTAGTGCTTGGGGACCACTGGCAGCGCGCTGCGTCCTCCCCACAGGACCGCGAGACGCAGACGCTGTTCGGGCGCGCGCGTGGTCGCTGCTTCAACGTGGCGTTCGTCGCGAAGCCGTGCGCGCTCGTGAGCCTCGCGTTCCGCAACTACTACGCGGCGTCGCTTCGGCTCGTGCAGCTCAACACCGACGGTTCGACGCTCGTTTTGCTCGACGATTTCCCGCTCATGAAGCACGTGCACTGCGAGGACGACGCACAGCAGTGGCACCTCATCCACCTCGACCAGGTACCCGGTACCCTCTCGTCCCAAACGATCCATTTTGTGGGGTATACGAGTCTCACGTAATGTCCTTGCCATACCAGCTGCGGACCAAGCCCGACGTGGCGCGACTCGAGTCGCTCCAGTTCTATCTGTTTCAGCCCTCACCACTCTTTGAGACCTGGGACCTGCAGCACCTCACACTGTACGAGAGCCGCGCGAAAGACGGTGGTGGACCCGGTCCTCAGACCGCCGTGGCGGTCCCGAACGCAGGTGGTCTCACATTACAAAGTGAACTACCGACGCCGTCCATGCACCAGCTCATGCGTCGACTCTCGCGCAGCTCGCTGCTGGTCGTCGACGCGCGCGACGTGCGCGAGAACGCCTCCCAAATCCTCTCGCACGTCCACGCGCTGCGTCGCCTGCTCCACGAGAACCACCCAACGCCATAATTTGACCGGATAAAATCAGACACGAGATATATCACGATTCTAAGCTCTTGCGCGCAGCGGTGCGTAGCTGCGCAATCTCTTTGCGCCGCTCAAGGTAGACGGTCGGATCCACGAGCTCGCTGAGCAGCGCCGTCGCAGCGTCGTTGGCCGCTGCCGCGACAATGCGTTCGTACCGCAAATGGTGGAGAGCGCGCGGCACCCACAGGTCCCGTGCGCGGCGCCGCGCCTGGTCTTTGGTGCGTGCGTTCGCGAGCTCGCCGCGCGCGCCCTTACCCCACGTGAATACCTTCCCGTCGGTCGTGACGGCCACGTTGTGCGCGGCGCCGCACACGAGCTGCGCCATCTCGTGGCCCGCGAGCGCGACGACCGGCGTTGGGCGGTCCACGAACCGGTACGCCGAGTCCGTGAGCGCCTCGTACCCGTCGCGCAGCGCGCCATCTTCGCTCGCGGGATTGCCTAGCCCGAGCCGCCCGTTCTGTGCGTTGCCCCACGCGTACACCGTGCCGCCAGGGCGGACCTCGACCGCGGCGTTGTCCATGAGCAGCTCACACGGAGACTCGCTGGGCACAAACGGCAGCACGCGGTCCGTGGGTGCGAGTCGGCTCGCTGCGCGCAGCAACGCGCCATCGTCGTGCGAGACCATCGCGACCAGTTTATTAGGGCGGGCGACGTTGGGCGTTTCGAGAAAGACCGGTGCGCCGCGGGTCTCGCCGTCGACTTCGATCGACGGGGCGTCCTGGATCAGTACGACGCCGGCGGCGCCGTTTGCGAGCGCGCTGTGGATCCGTGCGTGCGTCGTGTCGACGCGTTCAAAGCACCGGGCCATCCACGCCGGCGGCACGACTGGTGGCTCGTCCAGGTCCAGGCTGTCGTCAAAGGCCTGCGCATCCGCCAAGTCGCCCAGCACCTCACCAAGTGTGAGCTGTAGTTGGGACATAGTATCCGGTACGCGCGTCGCGAGCGTGCTCTTCTTGGCCATGAGCACGGGCACGTACACGCCAGCGTCCTCGGGCAGCTGCAGCTCGAACGGGTCGGCGTCAAACATGTCCAACACGACCAGCACGGCGAGCGCGCCGCTCTCCTGCGCCGCCAGCACGCGGCGCGTCATGTTCTCCACGACCAGCGCGCTCCAGGCAAACACCTGCTTGCCGTCGGGCGTCGCCGACCGCGTGAAGAACCGCGCGGTCGCCTCGGTCTCGCCTTCGGCCTCTTCGGTGTCCCACGCGTCCCCGTGGTCAAACTCGCTGTTGCCAGTCCCAGGCCCACAGCTATGCTCGGTGAACTCGACAATCGAGATGCTGTTGGGCTCCAAAAAGGCGGTGGGCATGACTTTGCGGACTCGCCGAGGCAGCGCCTGAAGTCGCTCCCGCATCACCGCGTGGAACAAGTGCGTGGCAAACCCTCGCTTTGTGGGTTTGCCCCGCGTCGTGCTGGCCGCGAGCACGGGGAACTCGACCATAGGCGGTAGCGGCGCGACGTGCGGGGCCGCGAGCGCGGCTTCCTCTCGCTGCTGTGAAGTTGCCGTGGTCTCGTCGTGCGGCAGCAAGATCTGGAGGTACACACCGGGCGGTGTGCCGCGCGGCAGGACCACGAGCCGGTCCTGGACGTGGCCGTGGAACCACAGCATGAGCATCTTCTCGAGCGTAAACCGCCGCGACAGGCTACGAAAGCAGTGGAACACGTGCGCAAACTTGGCGTCAAACGTCGCGACGGCGTCGGGCTCGTGTAGACGGAACGGCGCTGCGCGCTTGACCCATAGCGCGTGGGCGTCCGCACTCGGCGCCTCGGCTTGTTCGTCCTTTGCTTCCCCGCTTGGACTTGGTTCAGCTTCGTCTTCGACGGTCTCACTTTCGATATCGTCGACGTCACAGTCGAGCACGACACACTGCCAGCTCGGCGTTGTGTAGGCCTCGGCGATGACGTCCTGGTCGCACGACCAGGTCGGCGAGCAGGCCAGGTACACGCGCTTTGTGCCGCTGAGCCCGTCGATGCGTCCCGGGAGCGTGAGCCACACGCTGCTGCCTTCAGCGATCGTGTGATGGTCGCCGACGCTGAGCTGTCGGAGCCGGAGCGGCGCGACCGCGCGCGCGTCTTTTTCCACGGGCACGAACGCGTGCTCCGTGTCGTGGCCCAGGCGCTTGCCCCAGTTGCCCCACTCGAACACGCGGCCATCCGCCGTGAGCGCGACCGAGTGGTTCTTCTTGCACGCGATCTGGACTACGCGCTGGTCGCTGAGCGCGAGCACGGGCTCCGGTTCCGGGAGATACGTAAAGGCCGAGTTGAGCATGTGCCGGTCCACAAACGCGACTTGGAAGCTCGTGTGGGCATCGCCGTGGCCGAGCTGTCCTTCGGAGGCCTCGCCCCACGTGAACACGTCGCCCTCGCGGCTCAGCGCCATGCTGTAATAGTCGCCACAGACAACACTCGCGATGGGAATGGGGTCGGCCTGCTGCTGCGGCGCGCCCTGGAAGTACACGAGCTTGGTCGGCTGTGGGAGGAACTCGTAGGCGCGTCCGTCGCGCTCGTCGTCGTAGATCGCGTATCGCACGGCACCGCCCGTGCGCGCCAGCAGCGTCGCCGCCGCGCCGTGGCCGAGCTGTCCATGGTCGTTAAAGCCCCACGAGTGGACGTTGCCGTCCTCGGTGACCACGAGCGCGTGGCTGAGCCCACACGCGATCTGTGCCACGCGCGACTGGGACGCAAACCGGAACGCCAACCGGCCGGGCGTGGGCTGCGCGAGCGTGAGAGCCGCGCGGAGCGTTTGGGAATCGTCCCCGAGCGAGGCCTGCTCGCCGAGGGCGTCCAAGTACACGCGCGGGAGGCACGTGCCCCAGCAAAAGAGCGTCTGCCGGTCGCTCTGCAGCGCCACCGCGCACGTGCGTGAGAGCGCGACGCCGCAGATCTTGACGTTCAGCAGCTTGAACGTGTCGACGAGCCGCAGCGGCGACGGAGACGCGTCGGTCGACGGCACACACGGACCCTGGCCAGCGAGAAACACGCCACCGTTCAGCGCGTTCGTCTCGGCCTCGGCGTGCTGCTCGAGCACCTTGGCGAACTGGCACTGGCGCATAAAGTTCTGGAGACGCGTGGCCGATGCGTGGCGCTGGCGCTGCTGCGCGATGCGCTTGCGCTCGAGCAGTCCGCGCGAGCAGCGCCGTCGCCACGTCGACTGGATCAGCACCGCCGCGCTCGCTTGACGCCGTTGGCCGCGGCCCTCAAAGCTCACGACTTGCTGGAGCAGCGTCTCGTAGTGGTGCCTCTGTTGCTCCACCGGGGCGCGGACGTGCGGGGGCAGGAAGCGCCCGTCGCACGGCGAGCGCGTGACGCCAAACGTGAACGGATTGCGCATCTCTTCGCCGCTGAACAGCGCCAGGAATCGGTAGAACGCCGGCGTCGCGTCGACGTACGCGCGCACTTGGGTGGCCGTGACCGCGCGCTTGGCGTGTGCGGCGGATCCCTTCGTCTGGTGACGTACGGCGAGCGCAAAGGCGATGCCGTCGGAAGCGAACTGTCGCGCGAGGTGCGACACCTCGAGCCCGTGCTTGTGCCACAGCGCGCGCACGCCGACCGTGAGCTTGGCGACGCCGTGCATCACGCAGAGGAAAAGCTGCGCGAGGTCGGCCTCCTTGTAAATGGGCTCTCGGTTGGCTGCGCTGTACGATGATGCGTTGGCCGGGTCCTGGAAGAGCGCGAGCAGGACGCGGCACTTGTCGTCGATGCGCCAGATCGCGCGCGAGCCCAGGACCATGGCCGCGAGAAATTCCATCGCAAACAGCTTGTGCTGGCCGCTCGGGCCGCTGCGCGCGAACGTTGCAAAGACGTGCTCAATATACAGATCCATCCACAGCAACGACGCCGCCGAGGCCGGCGTCGGCTTTTGGGGCGACTGGAACAATACACTGGGCGGCGTCATGATGTCGTTGGGCACGACGGGGAGCCCTGGACGGTGGAGCGGACTGGTGCTAGGCACCGCGTCAGTCGCCAGCCACGCGCGGAATTCGTCACGGGTGAGAAACCGCGTGCGCGTGCGCGTGAGTAGCCGCTGGTGCAGCAGCAGCGCATCCTGCTCCGTGAACCAGAGCACGAACGGCACACACTGCGGCCACACGGCCACGTCGGTCGCGCTGTACTGGAAGCCGAACGCCAGGTGCTTCCACGACACTGGGACGACGCGCGAGGGAGCTCCCTCCTGCTCCTGGGTCCTGGCGTTCGTCGTGTGCACGCGCGAGTGTTCGGCGCCCATGGCGCTTTGGCTGATACTGATAAATGCCACGCGGGACTGGGGCGCACAGGCTTCTTGAACCGCCGCGACGTTTCAAAGATCGCCGTGGCCCCCGACGGTCTCCGGTATCAAAACTGAAAGCACGATT
The DNA here is from genome assembly GCA_023337735.1 of Pythium biforme. Classification (NCBI taxonomy): domain Eukaryota; phylum Oomycota; class Peronosporomycetes; order Pythiales; family Pythiaceae; genus Pythium; species Pythium biforme. The sequence continues at coordinate 17,057 of JAADXJ010000536.1, forward strand.
ACCGGACCTTAGATCGACGCACCACGCACAACGTAGATGGCGCGACGACCCGGTACAAGCGGCAGTGGCACGAGTGACGTGGTGCTAGTGACGACCGGCAAGTCGCGTGCCGAGGTCTCGGCGCTGCGCCATCTGCGCGAAGCCTATGACGCACTCGCTCTCTCCGCCACACGAACGACACACACGACAGGCACCGCCGACCAGGACGAAGATGTCCCGACGTACGATGGATTGGCAGAGAAGCCAGCGCGGTCGTCTCCAACCAAACCGGTCCGTCGAGGCCGCGTGCTCGATACCGTGCGTGGGCTCCAACTATCCGTGGCCGCGTCTCCTCCTCCCCCCCACAATCGCGAGCTCTTTGACAGCTGGCTTCTGCTGGAGACGCTCGCACAGGCGATCGAGGGCGACGCCGCGGCGTTGCAGCGCGAGCTCCAAGCGGGCGAGGCGCGCACGAGTTCCTCCCGTCAACTACCCGCGCAAGGCTTTGACGCGCATCTCGGCGACGCCAAGTTGCTCGTGCTCTACGAGGTGCTGGGCGCCCAAGCGTTTGCGAGTTACGCGCACGATCTCGTTCGGGAGCTTGCGTCCCTGCGGCAGCGCTTTGGGTTATACGGCGACGCGCTCAAGCAGCTGCAGGAGCAAGTGCAGCTGCGGTGCATCGGCACGCATCGCATGCGCGACGTGCTGCGCCACCACGAGTGGCTCGAGATCGCGAACGCGTCGCTGACGGCGCTGCGCCTCGTCAGACACGACGAAGGCGAGGATCCGATCCTAGTCTCGCATTTCCCCGTGCTCATGCAGCACTGCTCGCCGCCGAGGGCGACGAAGGACGACGAGAGTTCCGTGGCTGTGGTGGAGCTGCTCCGGCTCCTCGAGCGGCTGCCACCGGCCCGTGAACGGCTCGTGGCGCTGTGCTTTGAGCAGATCGGGGACGTCCGCCGTGGGTCGGGGCTGGCGCCGCCCCCGGAAGCGATTCGCCCGCACAAGCTCGCAGCGCTGGCCAAGCAGAGCCACGCCGACGCGCTCTGTTCGCGCGCCGAGATGGAGTCCATCTTGCTCTGGCTCGACGACAGCTTCGACGACGAACGCACGGACGTGAGCCGCGCGGCGTTTGTGGGCTTCCATGCACGCGTGAGCGACACGTACGCCCACGAAGACGCCGAGTTTGTGGCGTTTTTGATGCGTGTGTGGCAGTTTGAGATTCCACAGGACCTTGGCGTGGGCGACGTCGTCGCGGACTACGAGGCGCGCTGCCAGGCGTTTACGAACCTGACGCGCAAACGCGAAGTGCTCAACAAGCTCGACCACTTGCGCACGGCGTTCCCCGCCAAACTGACCACGCTGCGCCATCTCGTGGGCGAACTAGAGACCGTGACGGTCCAGAGCACCGAGCAGTTTGCGCGACTCGCGGCCCATCAGCAGCTCAGCCGGATGACACTGCGTGGACTGAGTCGGCTGCACCTCACTGGGCTCAGTTTGCGCGAATTCCCCGTGTTTGTGGTGGTCTTACCGCTGCTCGAAGAACTCGACCTGGGCGACAACCAGCTACGGGATGCACTGCCGCTGGTCACGATCGGCGCGATGAAGGGACTGCAGAAACTCACACTTTGTGATAATTTCCTGAGCGACCGTAGCTTTGCGATGCCCCAAAAAGACGCAGAGACGGCGGTCTGGCAGGGGCTGAGTGCGTTTCGGTCGCTGGATCTCAATCGAAACCAACTCACAACAATTCCCGGCGTCTGCCTCGCGCTCAAGAACTTGAAGCAGCTCCATCTCGCGTCGAATATGCTGCGAGAAAGAGGGATCACCTGCGACAGCGCCGCCAAGTGGTCTGCCCAGGGCTTCCCACAACTGCAGACCCTCGATCTGCGCGAAAATGAGCTGACGACGGTTCCGGACGCGGTGTTTACGACGGGCAAATGCTCGCTCGAGGTGTTTTATGCGCAAGATAACCATCTCACGGAAGTGCCGTTGTCGTTTGGACTCTTGGAGGGGCTCCGGGAGGCGCATTTCGCACGCAATCGACTCAAACAGCTCGGAACTTTGGATTTAACGCCTCTCTTAACGCGTTGTCGACGCCTCTCAGAGCTCACACTCGATCACAACCAGCTCCGGGTCTTTCCCGGGCAGTCTTGCGCCGTGTCCTCGTCGGTAGAGAGTGTCCTCGCGATCCGCTGGCCAAAGAACCGCCTCCGCGTGCTGCCTTCGCTTTCAAACCTCACATTCCAAGCCTGCGAAGCGCTCGATCTCCGCGGCAATGCACTGACCGAGA
>JAADXJ010000537.1:0-19307 GCA_023337735.1 Pythium biforme
CCAGCGCCCATCGCGGCTCCGGTCTCGGCCCCCGTGCCGGCGCCGATGCCCGCGGCGGCGCCCATCGCGAAAACCAATTTCGCCCCGCAGCCCGCGTTCGCGTCGGTGCCCGAGCCCGCCAAGCTGCCCGACCCGATTCCGTTCCCACAGATGAAACAGGTCGTGTTCTCGCAGCCAGCGCCGGCTCCGGTGTCAACGCCAGCGCCTACGCCAGCGCCAGCACCAATGGCAGAGCAAATGCCAGCGCCCACGCCTGAACCAACGCCTGCGGCGACACCCGAACCAGCGCCGGCGCCGACACCTGAACCAACGCCGGAGCCTACGCCGGAGCCTACGCCGGAGCCTACGCCGGCGCCAACGCCAGCGGCGACGACGCCCAGCCCGACACCAGCCAAGACCGCACCAGCGCCCGCTAAAACTGCCATCACGCCGGCACCGGCACCGACGCCGGCCAAGACCATCGCTACTCCGGCTCCAACACCGGCAAAGACTGCGCTGACACCGGCACCGACCGCAGCCAAAACGACTACTCCAAGCAGCGCCGCGCCGACGCCCACGGGCACGTCGTTCGAGCCCAAGGTCACGGTCACGTTCAAAGCGCCGTCGCCGGCCCCAACGAAGATTGGGCCCAGTGGAGCGGCCGCACTTGGCCCGGGCAAGGTCGCCAGCAATCCGGCGGCTAGTCTAACAATCCCGGGGCTCTCCACAAAGGCGAAAACGACGACTGGCCAGGCAGCAACGGCGACCTCCACAATCCCGGGCATGGCCAAGCCAGCGTTTGCCAAGCCAACGCTCGTGATTCCGGCGAAACCGACGACTTCCCCCGGAAAGGGCAACTAAGTTGGTGTTACGAAGCTTGCGCTGGAAGGAACAGCGGACGGAAGGAGAAGGAGATGTCGTCTGTATGTCCGTGTTTGTTGTCAATGAGGTAGTGTTGAGTGCTCTGTCCAATCCAAGACCATGAAACATATGAAGAAGGTGGACACTGAGTGCCGTGATAGATCTGGCACGCACTAAGGCGACAATTCAACGTAGGGTCGGCCTCTTCAACACTTTACTCGTCATTAGACAGACTCGACACGAGGGGATTCATGAGCAAGTGGACCATACACAAAGCAAAAGACGCGCCTGGAACACCAGAGTGACAAAAGAAGTGGAGTGCGATTTGCGAGCGCGTGCTTCTAGTCGTGCTTGCCGCTGCAGCTGCTGAAGTCGAAGCCACACGCCATAGAAATCACGAGATAGACGATAAACTGATCGCCACACCGAAATCCACCTCGTGTGAGCAAGTTTGGCCCAAGACAAGACACGTGGGAGACAGTTAATCGTACCAGCCCGACGAAAACAAGCAGGATCCAGAGCTTGATGTTGCGGCGCCACATCGTCTTGCGCAGCTGCACCGTAGAGCGCTCAAACTTGACCGACTGGCGGTTCAGCTTGTCCGTGCGGTCCACGAGCAGCTCAAACTTTTCGCCGCGCTCGAGCACTTTCTCTGGCAACAGCATCTAGTCAGCCACGGGGTTTCTCGATGAAAGAAACGGCTTGAAGCGAGCGCTCCATACCGATGTTCTCGACCATGGACTCCTTCACGTCGTCGAGCTGCCTCTGCACGCGCGTGAGCGAGTCGGCATCCGGGTGCGCATTATAATACTCCTACACATCAAGAAAAGGATAATAATCCGTCAGATAGACCGATCTCCCATTGTATAAGCGCGTGCACAGAACCATTTGCCGGCGGATGACGTGCTGGAACTCGTCGTTCATCGCAAACGCGATCGCGGTCTGCCCGCGCGTGCCGTACATCGCGCGAAACTGTTTCTTCATGTCCTCCAGAAAGAGGAACGAGACGCGCCGCTTGAGGTCGTCATCAGCCATGCACAGGTACGTGATTTGGTCCTCCACGATGTAGTGGAACACATGCCTGATGGCACCGATTTTCATCGCGGTTAGACCACCAAGGTCACCAGGCGCATGGAGAGATAGACGCTAAAAGACTCACTTGTCGTAGACGTAGGACATGCGTCCGTCCGTGGACGGGATCTTGGCCAAGAGCACGCGCGTGACAGTCGGGAAGTTGCCTGATGACGCGGTGTACTCGGCGAGTACCGACTTTTCGCGCGAGACTAACGCATAGACCTGCGGCCCGCCCAAACGCACAGGAAGCGAACACAGTGTTAGACCATGCTCGCTACAGAGGCACCATTCTCACGAGTAGGCATGTAAGCGCGTACGATCGGCATGGATGTCGCGGGCGGGGAACCTAACTTGAAGACGATCTGCGTTCTCTCTCCTCGGCCCCGACCGAGAACGTGAAGAAGAAGCGAGAAAAACCATGTCCCGAACTTCAAACACATTTCGCACCCAGTCCCTCGTTGTAATCATGGTTACTACGTAACCACGTCGGTTACACATTAATTAGCTTAGTCTGTAAGTCTGTCTTCAACGTGGAGGCTAATTGCGCCCAGCGACGTCCCCTCAGTCCTGCCTGTAGCTACTACTATACCTCTCGCAAACGATGAACGTTGGCAAGCGCGCGTCCGCCAAAGTGTACATCGACAGCGGCGGAGGGGACAACGTGTCCGCTGGCGAAGAGACAGTGCTGGCTGCCGCCGCGTCCGCCGGTAACGAGCCGGGGTCCAAGGCGCTCAAGGCCTCGCCGTCCCCCAAGACGCGCAAGCGCGTGACGCTGCGGCTCTCGCACGACATCTCCACGGAGCAGCTCTTCAGCGACCAGCTCATCGACGGCAAAGTGGCCGATGGCGAGGACGACGACGAGGACGATGACGACGAATGCGTTCCAAACGAAGCAGGCGTGGCCAAGGTGTCGTCTGCAGCAGCAGAGACCACGGAGGCCGCACCGCGCCGCAGTAGCCGCCACGGTGACCCCCACAAGACGCGGCACCGCAAGAGCAGCAGCAGCCACGGGAGCTCAAAGACCAAGACCGTGCCGCTCGCTCCGCACGCAGAGGGCCATGGTACAGCCCTGCAGTCGCAGACGCCGGTGATGTACCGCATCGAGTCGCACTCGCACTTGAGCTCGCTCGACACCAAGCACCTCGAGAGCACGACGACAGTGGCAAAGCCTCACCAAAATAACCGCGTCGCGCTCACGCCACTCAACTCGGATACGGACGCGCCGTGCGCCAAGTGCCTCGAGCACAAGGACATGCCGCCGCTCCACTGCGCTGCGTACTCGGGCCACGTCGCGTGCCTCACGGCGCTCTTGGTGGACGACCCGGTCCACACCACACCCGAGGAGACCGTGATCGCCATAGGTGACGGTGAATCTACTCGCCCGGCGTCGCCGTCGCGGCCGTACTACCTGGACAAGAAGCGGCGCACGCCGCTGTTCTACGCTTGCGCCGCGAACCGCCTCGAGTGCAGCGCGCTGTTGCTGCGCAGGCGAAGCGAGTGGCGCGACCTCGCCGACAAGCAGCTTGACACGCCGGTCCACGTGTGCTGCTTTTTCGGCTGGCACGAGTGCCTTCAGCGGTTACTGGACGCCGGCGCCGACCCGCACGGCCGCAACGCCAAAGGCTTCAAGCCCTCCCACATCGCCAAGACCCGGGAATGTCTCGAGCTGCTACTCTCGTACGGCGACGACCTCCAACAAGGCGACAAGCTGGGCCGCACGCCGCTGTTCGTGGCCTGCGCGCGCGACCGCTCGATCTGCGTCGAGTTTTTGTGCGCGTGGAACCACCAGACGCGGTCGTGGATGCTCGAGCAGGAGGACCAGCGTGGCGACCGGCCGATCCACGCGGCGGCCTGCAACGGTAGCAATGCCTCGCTCGAGATCTTGCTGCGGTATGGCGCCGACCCGTTTATCCAGAACGCCAAGAGCATGACCCCCAAGGACCTCGCGACGGCCAACAACCACCCGCGCTGCGTCGAGCTGCTGGCCAAGGCCGAGCAGGAACTCACGGCCTCCAGCGCCTGGTTCGCACCGGCTAACGCCGCTCATGAGAATAACAATAGCAATACCGAGAGCGGCCCCGTGAGCGAGGACGGGTGGATCGAGTGCTGGGACAGCGCGAGCGCGCAGCCTTTTTACTACAACAACCTCTCGGGCAAGTGTCAGTGGGAAGTGCCCAACGGCTTTGTGCCACGGCTGCTCGAGCTGCTCCAGGCCAAGGACCAACAGCTGCAACAAGTCCAGCAACAACAGCAACAGTACGACGATGAGGAAAATGGCGAGTATGTGTGGGTCAAGAAGAAGCGCCAGACCGTGTGCGTGGTCACGGGCAAGGAGTCCGAGTGGACGGCCGTGCAGGACCCAACCAGCAAGGCGATCTACTACAAGAACACGCGCACGGGACAGTCCCAGTGGGAGGAGCCGGACGCCGTGCAGCAACTGCAGAGCGCGTCGGCCGCGCAGGCCGCGCAGCACGCGACCAAGATCTGGGACGAGCTCGAGAGCTCGCGATCCACACTCGCGCGGGCGCTCGCGGCCGACAAGCAGCGCCAACTGGTGGCCCAGCAGCACGCGGTCGCGGCCTTTAAGCTCGAAATCCAGCGGCGCCGCGACGACATCCGCAAGAAAGAAGAACAGGCCAAGCTGCAGCAACTGCTTCCGCGGTCGTCGTTCATTCGCCGCAAGAAGCAGTCCATGATGATCAAGCTCAAGGGCTCCAGTGCCTCGTCTTCCAACGAGGACGAAGACAAGATGGAGCTCATTTGCCAGCGCGAGCCGTCGCTCGACATCTTCCTCAGCACGTACCTGCGCGTCCACGGCGTGCGGGACCTCCAACTGTCCATCGAGAAGCGGTTTTTCAACTGCCTCTTCCACTACTACGTCGCGCTCGTGGACCCCGTGCAGCTCGGCGGACTAAGCAAGAGCCAATTCCGCACGGTGCTGCGCGACGCCGGCGTCATCCCGTCGTCGTTTGGCGCTGCCACGGCCGGTGGCCCCATTCCGACGCTCAAGCTCCACGTCGTGGACCTGATCTTTGCGCAGGCGTCCCGTGTGGAGGCACTCGAATCGTCCCAGACCCACGGTCTCCATTCCGGGGCCTCATTCATGGGCAATAGCGGCAGTAGTAATGGAGTTCACTCGACCTCGCACCCGTCGCTCGTCCACAGCCTACAGCACCGCCAGGCCACGGCTGCCTCGGGCAACGCCAATGAGAGCCAACTCGGCGTCGTCGGCTTTGTGTCGGCCATGCAAATCGTGCGCGAGCGCATGGTCGCGCTCGCCGAGGAGCAAGGCGAGAAGGATCACGAACTATCGTTTGAGATTGATGACGACGAAGAGTGGTTCCTCACGACATTTGTGCTGCCGCTTACTGTGCGGCTCGGTGGCAAGCTGCTCACGCAGATCCGCGAGTGCAAAGAGCTGGATCTCGAGACCACGACGTCGGCGGCGTTACAGCGACTGCTCTCGCAGAACCGCCAACCCATCCAGCGTCTCCATCGCTACTATACGAGCCAGGAACCTAATAAGCAACACAAGATGCTGTCGTTCCGCGGGCTCAGCCAGTTCGTGCTCGACTTCTGCATCGTGCCGCAGCATTTCGCCATGCCCACGCTCCACCAGCTCTACGAAGCGATCAACTGGATCAGTGGCCACGCGCACACGGACGTGATCTCGTTCGAAAAGTTTCAGCAGCTTATCACAGTGCTCGCCGTCCACACCATCGGTGGCGTGGGTGATCCTGTGTCGGCCAGAGACGCCAAGCTCTGTGACGAGCGCGAACAGGTTCTCGTCGCGACGGTCTCAGCTTTCTTCCGCCAGTTAGAGGCGTCTCCAGCGATCCACCGAGTGGCGGCGGCGACCGCCGCGCCGTTTGTTAGTGGTGGCGAGGACACGGGAGGTCACGGAGCATCGGCATCATCAGCCTTGCATTTCGTCTATTGATCAAACACACTACGTACCACGAGATGGTCGTCCGCAATGAGAAGCCTACCTCACGCGTGGTAATTGCGGTCGTTGGGCATGCCTCAGAGCTTGAAGCAAGCTGAACTGCCAATGGGTCACGAGCGATCGTTGTGATGGCTCCAGAAATACTCATGCTGTTCAGCTTATCGTCTATCTCAGTGATCTCTATGGCGTGCGGTTTCGACTGGAGCAGTTGCAGCAGCAAGCACGACGGAAGGCACGCCGCTCACAGTTTCTCTACCCTTTTGTTTCTTGTCCACCTGCATACTCTTCTTGGCACAGATGCCTGCTTGTTTGTGGTCCGCGCTGGCAATTGCCTGTGTCTTTCGACTATCCTTGGTGCTGACTAACCATCATAGTACGTGGCTTTCGATTCACGGCGCGTAGTCGAGCGCTCGGTCAAAGTGTCCCTCCGACGTCGTGCGGATGACTTCGTTCCAGTGTGAGCGCGCGTTGTGGTGGAAAGCCTCGCTCACGACGTGGTAGATCTCGTCGTACTGGCCCAAAAAGTGGACCATCGCAAACTGACAGCCCGTGAACGCTAGCGCCTCCTGCGCCACCTGAGTTTGTGGGCTGCGCACGCACTTGGCGAGCCGCGAAAAGAGCTTGAACGGCAGCCGTGGCGTGTCCTCGAGCGTGTGGAGCGGCGGGCTCGTCATGACAACACGCGCGACCATGCGGATCGCGATCACTTCCATGGCTGGGAACCGCGACGGCCAGTAGCGCAGCAGACGCTGCAGCAGGTCTACCGCGACCCGTGGAATGTACGCGACAAACTGGCCTGCGCAGCTGATGAGCTCTTCGTCGTCTGAGCCGGCCGGGTCGAACCAGTGGGTCTTCCAGAGCGAGACCAGCGCGGCCAGGCAGTTGCGCACGATCTCGTCCACTTCACGCTGGCTAATGAGCGCCGTGTCGGCAGACTCACCCGTGATGCCGTTGAGACTCTCGCCGACGTGCTCGATCGCATACCGCAGCAAGTCCGTAAAGCCGTGGCTGTGGTCGTTCGCGTGCTTGACCATGACACGCTGCTTCTCGATCTCCAACGCCTGCGCGGTCGCGAGCAGCGCCTGTACGTACTGCAATCGCTGGGTCGTGGCGTCGGCGAGCGCGCGCGCAATGTGGATGCGCTTGGTCGGGCAGCTCTTGTGGATCGCGCGCACAATGTCGATACGCGCGCTCGCCGTGCGAAAGTCCTCGAACCGCATGTCGTTCACGAGCGTGTGGATGAATGCCGGCGTGATGAACCGCTCGACGGCCTCTTGGTCCGTCATGCCTCCGTCGCGGCCACGTTCCAACTGGAGCGTCATGCCGCTGAGGCTGGCCTTGAAGAGCGACGCCGCGAGCCCGCGCTTCACAAAATCCTCGTTTGGTTCGTCAGTCTCGGTGCCCGATGTGTCGTCTCCAAACGCACTGAATCGCCGCGTGCTGTCGCTCCGCGCCTTCTCTTTCTTCGCGAACAGAGCCGAAAAAACCGTGTCGATCACGGCATCGCGGCTCACGACGCTCATGGGCACTTTCTTCTGCTGACTGAGCAACATGAGGCGTTCCGGGAAGGCACTGGGCGCCTGCACACCCGCAGGCGCCGACGCATCAGGGTACACTTCGTCATCACTCGAATAGTCTCCCTCCGAGCCCACGCTATCGCTGCGCTTGCGCGCGCCGACTGTAGGCACTGTCTCGGATGGAGACGAAGACTGCGCGGAACTCATCTGAAAACTGGAGTTAAAACTTGTGCTGCTCGTAGACAAGGCAGTCCCCGACGACGCAGGCGAAGTCTGCGGGGTGCGTCGGTTCATCGACATGCCCGACCGGGCAAAGCCCAGCGTGCCAATGCGCTGTCGTCGCGGTCGACGCTCTGCTGCTGCTGCAGTGGCTGCTACCGTGGACGCTGCATTCGCAACAGGAGCACGTCCACTGGCTAGCAGGCTCGGTGGGTCTGTGGCAGCGTCTTTCTGTGCGCGTGCCTTGCCGATCGCGGCCGCTGCGGCTGTCGACGACGACCACTCACTCATGGGGGTGGGTGCCTTGGGCACAGGCGTCGCTGGCGGCTGAGATGCAGTCTGTTGTGGTGGCTGGCTTTGTTGCTGGTGGAGCTTCTGCTGTTGTTGCTGTTGCTGCCGCTGATGGGCAGGCGGGACGCGCCGCTGTGGCGGCTTGGCCTTGGCGAGCCACGACGCCGTCGGCGCCGCGACGGTGGACGAGGGCGACGCTGCGCCGGATGACCGCATTGCCATGGGCGTGAACGACGGCGCCGACACCGACAGGTTGAACTTGTTGTCGAGGTCATCTTCGTCCATGGAGAGCTCGCGGCGGCGGCGCTCGCGGTTGGCGCGCAGCTTGGACGTGCGCGGCGCAGATTTGTCGTCGTCGCCCGAAGCAACCGTGGCGGTGGTTGGGCTAACGCCGGCGCCACTCGTACCGCTCGAGCGGCTGCTGGAGGACGTGATGCCGCCGGAGCCGGCGCGTCTAACCGTCGGTCGCGGCTTCGGTGGTTGCAGCGGATTCGCCGCGGAGCGCGGGCGGCGCGTCGAGCTCATGATCACGAACGAGGAAAAAACGAGCTGCTCGATGGATGGCGTCATAAGCCGACCACGCAGATGGGTGGGGACGGCAGACAACGACCCAAAAGTCCACGTGGAGCCACCCAAAACACAGCCTTCAGTCTGGGTCGATACGGTAGTGACAACTCGTGTCACTGACGAGGCTATACTGAATTAGTGGTTTGCAAATAGCTATACTTTTCCGAGTTGTTCGTGTGGCACTCACTCTGACGCGAATATCGATGCATGAAGATGGAAGAGGTATCTGCTGGTTAGTTGGTCCGGCCAACTTGGTCGTGAGAATGGCGCGCTAGCTAGTGAATCCGCCCCAGGAGGAAAGACAGGCACATTATAGTAGTCGTCGCGTTCCGAGCGTGCAGTACCCGACTGAACATTTCACAAATATATTTGTGTGCATATCCTGAAATTCACTATAGCACCTCAAAGAGACCATCATTCTAAAGGACCGAAGGAACCCGTGGGTCTTCAACGACCCACGGGTACGTTGGTTGTTTTTGGCGGGCAATTTTCGACGTCGTTGGTGGGAAACATCGCCAACAGGGGAGGGGAAACAGGGGGAAAGCGACGCGGAACATCTTCAAAGGGAAACCAACTGCTCGCGAACGCGCGCTGCATGAGTATCTTGGAGGCTATCGGCAACGGTGCGTGTTCTATGGGATGAGCGGGAGCTGCTCTATGTTGCTAACTCAGTTTCCTCTCTGTTGCTCACGATCAGTCGCCGAGACGCCGTCGCCGAGCGCGTCGCTGCGGCCGCGGTCGCGTCTGCGCACGTCGTCGCGGATCTCCGAGCGCTACCAGGTGCGTTCTCTCTTTATGTGCAGCGTTGTGTTGTGATGGGAGCTTATGGGGACGTGTTGGATGTGTGATGGCAGGACCGCATGCAAGAGGCGGAGGATGAGAAGCAGGCCGACACGGACGAGTCCTCTCCGCAGGACCCGCGCGCGTCGCGGCGCCGCAGCCAGCGCGTCAGGCCGAGGCAACTGACGACACGCGGCAGCAGCGAAGATGAGATTGAGAGGGAAGACGAAGAGGAGGTCGACGACGACGATGATGACAACGATACGGTGGACCAAGAGGATGATACGCAGGAACGCGAAGAGGATGACGACGAGCAAGAAGAGGACGATCAAGACGAAGAAGAGGAGGAAGAAGAAGAGCGTCCGTCGCGGTACTCATTTCGCGAGCGTGGGTCGGTGAAGAAGCCGGCGCGATTCGACCAGAACATGTACGATGAAGTGTTCCAGCCCATGCGCGGGTTTGCAGATGCACAGCCTCCGCGCGAATCGCGCCGACGGGACCGACGAGACCATGACTCGGGGAGTGGATCGTCCCGTCGTTCGTCACGCGCGCATTCCAAGCGCCGCCGACTGGATGATGACGAAGATGACGAGATTGGTGATGAGGTCGACGAACTGGATTATGCGACAGACGAGTCAGATATCGAGCTCATTCAGCGTCGCATCGAAGAACAAGAGCGCGCTGAAGTCGCTGAGGCTGCTGCTGCCGTGGCGGCCGTTGAGGCGCTTGAGAGTGCTCCACGCCATACGCGGTCAACTCGCTATGCCTTGCGCCAGCGAGATGCCAAGGATTCTTTGTCCCCAGTTCGGTCCCGTGCTAGTGACAGAAGCGGGAGCAAAAGTGTCAGTCGTCGGCGATCCCACGTTGTCGACAGCAAACGCCGCATGAAACCTGAGACTCGGCATCAAGAGGAGGATGACGACGATGATGAAGACCAGCACGAAGAAGTGTCACCCGGGAACGAGGGTCGGCGCTACTATCTCCGCCAGCGAAGTCAGTCCGATCTGCATGACCAAGAGGACGGACAAATGTCCGCTCAATCCAGTCGCTCATCCCGTCGAAATGTGACAAGGAATGATCGGCGCGGCCGGGATCATGAACGAGATCGTCGGCGACGTGCACTGGAAGCGTCAAGTGCGATGGAGCGAGATCAAGCAATTGCAGCTGCTTTTGCGGCGGATGATACTGCGCCTCGTTACTCTCTACGCGATCGATCGAAGGTGCAACGATCAGAGGGAACTCTCGCGAAGGATCCTTCTCTCACTGCGTACGCCGATTTCGCAAAGCGTCAGACGCATCGAACTGCCCAGCGAGGAACTGGTCATTCATCGTTCCCATCTTCAGCAGCCGAGCGTCGATCGGTCAAGAGAAACCGAAAGCGAAGAAATGATCAGCGGAGGCGCTTGTCCTCCTCCTCCTCGTCGGGCTCTTCTGACGAAATGTTCAAGTACTACGACTCGGATCAAGGGGGCATGCGAGCAGGCGGTGGTAAACGGAAAGGATCGGGACATAGCGAGCATAAGCACCGTGCTGACATCTCGCCTGTCGAAGTGGACCGGGGTATCACCTGGGACAGTGTTGGTGGCCTGGAGAAACACATTGAGGCGCTGAAGGAAATGGTCATGCTACCTCTGCTATACCCCGAGTTTTACGAGAAGTACAACATCACGCCTCCATCGGGTGTCCTCTTCTATGGGCCTCCAGGCACAGGCAAGACGTTGCTTGCGCGAGCACTTGCAAATTCCTGTTCGATTGAAGACGATTCGCCAGCGACGAAGATATCTATTGACGCAAGCGAAGTACTCGACGTCAAGAAACCTCGCCATGTTACTTTCTACATGCGAAAAGGCGCCGATTGTCTGAGTAAGTGGGTGGGTGAAGCCGAACGCCAACTGCGGCTGCTTTTCGAAGAAGCGAAACGCAATCAACCGTCGATCATCTTCTTCGACGAAATTGACGGTCTCGCTCCGGTGCGAAGTGCCAAACAGGACCAGATCCATGCGTCCATCGTCTCAACATTGCTTGCGCTCATGGACGGTATGGATTCTCGAGGTCGTGTCGTCGTTATTGGGGCTACAAATCGTCTCGATGCCATTGATCCGGCACTTCGTCGTCCAGGTCGGTTTGATCGGGAGCTTGGGTTCAAGCTACCAAACGTCGCGGAGCGAAAGAAGATGATGGAGATCCACACGAAGAAGTGGAACCCGCCGTTGTCGGAAGCATTCGTTCAAGAAATTGCGCAAAGAACAGTCGGATATTGCGGAGCTGATGTGAAGGCGTTATGCGCAGAAGCTGCGTTATGCTCACTTCGACGTGTGTACCCACAAGTGTACGGGAGCCAAGACAAGCTGCTGATTCAGCTGGACAAAGTCATCGTATCCCGCGGTGATTTTACGAAGGCCATGAAAAAAATAACTCCTGCTTCGCACCGCACAGTTAGTTCCTTCGCAGCCCCACTGCCGAAAGGTGTGAAAGCGCTACTCGATGCTCCATTGAGCGGTATCCTTCGGAAAATTGCGGACCTCTTCCCGCTCTTCCCTCTCGATCATCAGCCTATTGACGCACCAAATAAATCCGACGGCGGTACAAGAGCTGCTGTTCCATCTTCCCTCGCTGGCGACGAAGACGACGACGAGAACGAAGATGACGATATCTACGCCGTGATGAATCGCGATGACTGCGACGTGTGCCATGGTGATGAAGGTGAACTCATTTGTTGCGACGCCTGCCCCGGTGCATTCCACGCAGGCTGCTTACCGAGCGACCATAGCCGCCCGAGCGGGCAAAGTACAGACTGGTTCTGCCCAGAGTGTAAAGACTCAGAGAAGATGGAGGTCCTGCTGGAAGCAAAACAAAACAAGGCGCAACAGCGGGAAGCCAGGCAGATGTACTCGCTTCCACAGCTCGTTGGATTCCCTCGTGTTCTCATCACTGGGGGTTCCGGTATGGGACAAGAGTACATCGCGGCGGCTTTGCTTCACGCTATGGAGGGCTTGACCCACTTCTCACTCGATTATCCGTCACTCGTGGCGGACGTGAACACGCACAGTGCGGAAGAAGCCCTCATTCACCGACTCAACGAAGCACAGAAATGCCTGCCGTGCATGATATTTCTTCCTCAGATTGATCTTTGGTGGGAAAATACCCCCGAGTCGATGCACGTCGCTCTCAAGATGATGCTGATGAACATGCAAATCAAGGCGAACCTACCGGTGCTCTTCCTGGCTACAACGTCGAGTACGAGTTTGAATGGTCTGCCGAAGTCACTTCTCGATCTGTACAATCATGATCGGACTGTCGAACGCTCCTCAATCACCTGGCAACTCTCAACTATTGCTGAAGACGAACGAAAGGTTCATTTTGGGCAGGCGTTCGCTGCAATCGGTGCGACTCCACTACCCCCCAAGAAGAGACGACGTGGCGATGAGAAGCTGGAGGTTCTTCCTCTCGCGCCGATCTCGAAGAAGTCGAAACGTGAGCCAACCTTAGCCGAGTTGGAGCGCATTCGAGAGCACGATCTCCACTGTCTTCGTGAGCTGCGCATATTCCTCGGTCAAGTGCTTGACTACTGTGCTGGGCAGCGAACCTACTCACCTTTTCATCACCCAGTCGACCCCGACGCTGTGCCAGACTACTACTTGATCATCAAGAGCCCGATGGATTTGAGTACGATGCGGGAGAGGCTAAACGATGGTGATTACACATGCTTCGAGCAATTCCTCGATGATATCCAGCTCATCGTGCGCAACGCGAACATGTTCAACCCTAAACGTAGTGCAACGCGACACATTGCCCAAGCAGCAGGAACGATGAAGGACAACATCTTATCGTTCGCTCATCGCTTTCGCAAGCATCAAGGCTATGATCTTTTTGCAAAATGCCGAGAGATAACCAAGCGGCTTCACACGAACCCAGCGTTGTACAGCGAAGTGCCCGATACCACGAACCCTCATCGCAAGCAGAGTACGACCACGCCTGCAAAGCCACCGTCGCGTGTTAGTGACCGCCTGAGAGGGATTCACGCATCGGAGACAACGGTTGATGATGCGTCACCACAGAAAATCCGAAATGACCGCAAGGAGAAGTCGGTCGACAGCAACTCGATCGTGGATTCGCGTGATGGCGGTGAAGAGACTGCAGTACCTCAATGGTTTCATTCGAGCCCTCGATCGTCTGCGTCGGATCCTGAGCCAGCGATTGCCACAGATGATAATGCCGTGGGCACCGATAGCGCGGACAGCGCAGACGTTTCAGATGCGAACGCATCTGTGGGGGTCCAGGTCTTTGAAGAAGGCGACACGGTATTTGTCCTGGCTCGTACGTTTCCCGGTATGAACAAATTGGGAGGAGTTGGCAAGGTTGCTCGGCGTAACGAGGATGGCACATACTTTGTCAAGTATATCCTAGGAGGCAGCGAGAAGAACGTCGAGCCCACGTTTGTCCGCAACTTCACGGACGAAGTAGTGAAGGAATCCGTGAAAACAACGAGAAACAACGCGCACACTTCCTCACCGGGTAAAACTCTCTCGACTGCAAAGAAGGAACCTCCGAAGACGAAGACTGAGATCCAAGCCGAGTTCTTTGACAACCTAGTCTGGCCAATTCTTGTTGACGAAGGATGGAAGCGAGAAGAGGTTATGGACATCTCCGAGGACGGGACAGCATCGGTCTCCATGAGTTTCGTGCCTCTTCCGACCAGTGAAGACTCGACCAAAATCGTTCTGGAAGGGATTGATCATGTGCTGGAATACATCAACAAGGATCGCAGTCTCTCTGTCAAGTGTTTTGGCAAGCGTTTCGCCGAAGAGTTGCCGACCGAGTCTGCATTTAGAGATAATGATGCAGAAGGTGGCGTCTCATCGAACGAAAAGGACTCGAAGGCTGAAAAACCTGTGATGCCGGCGGCCGAGAGCAACGGAACCGATGGGGCAGATACTTCTCCTCCGCTAGCTTCGACTTCAGAGACTGAAACGACCATCGAAGCTGCTGTGGACGAAGAAAACGAAGAACCACAAGAGTTTATCTTCGACGAGGTACGTTTCCGGTATTGATTTGTTCATACGGTGATTGATGCTCGCCACTGACCAACCACGCTTCTGTGAAACAATAGGGACGCATGACAACCGCTCTCGACGATCTCGTCAAGAAAACTGCCGGCTGGACAGTCGGAGAGCTACGCGATGAGCTGCTCCTGCTCAACAAGCTCGCGTATCCGTTCCGCTACGAGTTCAACCGATCCAAGCTGATGCAGGTACGTGCAATCATTTCATTTTTCTCTCCGCTGTTGAAGATGCAGGTTGCTCAGCAGCTTCTATTTTGTCTTCTTTTCAGGACGTGGAAGAACACATTGCCAGTCTCACTAGGTAAATAATAAAGAGCCTCGCAACATGGAACCCATACGATTGCATGCTTGCTGTCGCTCCAACGCTGTGCGCTGGGAGCGCGCAGTGTATCATGTCACTGTTCGGCCTTCGTTTTGCTGGGTGACGACATACAACGTGCCGGAGTTGTTCGCCTTTTCTTGGCGAGCGGCGTGAAGTTCGTAGGCGACTGTTATTGAGAACGCAGCGAGTATTCATATCAACAAGGATCAAGATGAACAGGGGCATTTGTGGGAAGGAGATGCATTTATTAATGTCTTGCAGCTATACAGCGGGGGGCCAGGACACGTACACACGTGACTACCATCGTCACCCTTCTAAGCAGAACCCCATGCAAGCGAAAAAGCACGTTCAAAAGAGCGATGCTTACAGCTTGAACTGGACCACGTCCTTGTGGTACTTGGCGCGGAAGTAGTCGCGCACCTTGCCCTGAACGATGACCTTCTCGAAGAGCATGACGGCGATCGTGTTGCCGACGCCGATCGCGAAGATTTCCCAGCGGAACGAGGTAGGGAGCGGGATGTCCGGCAGCCCGACGACGTTGGTGCTGCTGGCCACGCGGAACTGGTCCGAGAGGCGCGTCGGGGGGCCGAGGAACATGACCGCGAGCAGCACGAACAGGATGGCGTAGTAGATCACGAGGAACTTGTTCTTCCAGAAGGCCTGGCGGAAGCGCGAGCCGATTGACATGGTGAGACCCGTGGACATCTGCTGGAAGCAGACGAGAATCCAGAGCGACGAGCCCAAGTTCGAGTCCTGGAGCAGCCACCACTGGACGAGGTTCACATCCGCCGACTGGAAGGGGCAGTACCACGGCTGCGTCATGACGTAGTGGATGCCGCAGTACAGGAAGATCGCGTGGATAACCTCCGAGCCGATCAGAGAAATCAGCGTCGTGGGGCCAACCAGCGACGACGTCGGGCGCTGCGTGCCGAGCGCCGTGAGCGGCTTGGCGCGCGTGATCGCGTACGAGAGACCGACCATGATGGCACCGTCGAGGTACATGAAGCCGAACTGAGAGATGAACACACCGTTGTAGTACATGACGAAACGGCAGCCGATACCGATGAGTCCATACATGAGGAGGTACTTGACCGAGCCAAATGAGGTCGCGAGCGCGCCGCGGCCCTCGATGATGACATCGACCACCGACTGGAGCGACTTGGTCTTGCTCGTGAACGGCGACACAACCGATGCCTCGGCCTCGCTCAGCGCGATACCGACGTGGGCAATACGCAGGGCACCGCAGTCGTTACCTCCATCACCGCACATACCAGTGACAGCACCCGACGCAATGTGCAGCTTGACACAGTCAACCTTGCCGGCAGGGGTCATGCGGCTGAAGATACGGATCTTGAGAAGGAGCGCCTCAATCTCGCCAATCTTCACGAGGTGGTCGAACGCCTTCCCGGTGACGGCAAGCTCGGCGTCGTCCGCGAGGAACGAGATCTGGTCGTGCGCAAACGCTTCCTGTGTGTCAACATCCTTCCACATGAGCGTCGAGTCGACAATGTCACCGAGCACAACGCGGGCATTAGCATCAACCATGCCGCTGGCACGCGCAATGTAGCAACCCGTCATGGCGTTATCACCCGTGATCATGACCGTACGGACATCACCAGCCTTGAGCTTGAGAATCGCATCACGCGAGTCCTCCTTAAGCTCGTTGCGGAACGTGATCAGGCCGAGAAGCGAAAGGTCGGCCTCGACGGCGTCGCGGTCCGCAAGGAAAGCCTGCATCTGCTCCTCCGACATCTCGTTCACCTCCTTGACGGCAACACCGAGCACGTAGCAGCCATCCTTCGCAAGGTTGTCGGCGTGCTCCTTGTAATTGGCCGGGACCGAAGCCGGGGTCGACACCGACTGCATCTTCTCGTACGAGCCCTTGCAGAACACGTACAGCTTGCCCGTCTCCTGGTGCTTCACGATGACTGACATCGACATGCGGTGGTGGTCGAACTCAAAGCGCTTAACGACCTCCAGCACCTCAGCGCCATCCGCAGACTTCACAACAGGCATCGATCCTTCCGACTCGATCAAGCTCCACTTGGTGCTCTCGAACATCTTGACCTCTACCTCGTTACCAACAAGCGTGCCGTTCATCGTGCCAACCGCGTGGCACGAAGCAAGCGCGTACTTCACAAGAGGCGTAAGCGTCGACGAAGTCGAGTCGAGTTCCTCGGCGAGGAAAGTGCCGTCAGCGACCGGCACGACTCCACGGTAGTCAAGACCCTGCTTGGTGATGGTACCAGTCTTGTCGAAACAGAAGACACGGACCTTACCGGCAAGCGTAATGCGGTGCGGGTTCAAGCAGAAGATGTCCTTATGGAGCAGACGGCGCGCAGCGTTGACCTGGCCAACGGTGATGACGACCGGGAGCAGCGGGTTGAGCACAGCCGAGAACATGAACATACCGTAGACGAACGAGAAGTAGTAGTTGGCGACACCAGCATTCGAGATCAGGAACTTCATGGCGAGGTACGCGGCAAGGAAGGCGAAGAAGAAGAGGAAACCGACAACTGCCTTAAGGTGCTCGTCGTACTTGAACTTCATCGGCGCCGGGTAGAGGATGGACTGCACAAGCTGGCCACGGTTGGTGTGGGCGCCCGTAGACTGGACCACAGCGAGGAGCTCCTCGTTACGGCCAGACGCGATCGTCTTGGTACCCGAGAACAAAGTGTGCTTCTTGCCGGCACCCTCAGCCACGTAGACAGCCTTGCTGTCCACCGGCACAGGGAACTTTTGGACAGGCATCGACTCGCCCGTAAGCATCGACTCGTCACAGATGGTCGAGCCCTTGACAATCACGAGATCGCACGGCAGCTCCCAGTTCTCCGAGATACGCACGAGGTCACCGGGGACAAGGTCACCCGACACAACCGTCTTCCACTGGTCGTTGCGGAACACCTCCACATCTGTCTGGTAACGGGTCATGGTCACGATCGACGACAGCATGCTACGCTTGGTGTAGATGTTGACAGCGGCCGAGAGCACAATGACAACCAAGTTGAGCGCGGCGACCCACTTGTAGTCAGTGTAGTACCACACGTAGTAGACCATCAGCTGGTACACGTAGAAGACGGCAAAGAATTCGTCGATGATCGAGCGCAGCCACGACGGCATCTCCAGCGAGATCGCGTTGCGGCCGACAACGTCGAGGCGGCGCTGGTGCTCGGTATCGGTGAGACCGGTGGCCTCCGCGACAATCTGGTCCAGGGTGTCCGGGAGCACGACCGAGCCAGGGATGAAGCGGTTCTCCTCCTCGTCGAACGTGTAACGCAAGTGCTGGAACTCAATGTAGCGAGCACCCTCGCCGGTCGTGTGCACAGACACAGTCTGCTCAACACCTTCCTGGTGGTGCGGGAAGATGAACTTCTCGATACGCTGGACAAACTGCGAGACACCCGTGCGGTCCGCAAGCAGGGTCTCCGTGGTCTCCGGCTTGAAGAGACGCACACGCGTGGCAGACGAGAGCGGCGCCGGCGTGCGGAAGAAGTTCTGGATCTTCTGCTCGTAGAGCACGATGAATCCGAGCCAGAGCGAGCAGATCACCCACATCGCGATGAAAACCTTGATGAGGATGTTGTTTGGGTCGAACAAGTTGGCGTAGCGAGCGTTGGCGTAGTAGTACTGGTTGTCAAGGACCAAGATGATCACGAGGATCTGCATGAAGATCGTGAGCAGCACAAGGTAGATAAGTACTGCCATGCCGATCGCCGAGCTCACGTAGCCCGTCTGGGTGACATCCTCAACGCTATTGCGGAGGCGCACTTCAGTCTCACGCATCGCGACCGAGACGCCCGTGCCCTTGAGGCCCGGGGTGACAGGGCCACCGCGGTTCTCAAGCAGCTTCTTCGAGCCTTCCTCGAGCGACTTCTCCGTCACCACCGGCGTGGACGCGACGCTCGAGCCCGTGAGGCAGCGGCCGAGCGTCCACAGCAGCAGCAGGCCGAAGAACACGGCGTAGAGCACGTAGATGACCACGAGCTCGGTCTCCTTGCCCGTGTTGTAGTAGAACTTGTCGGCAAAGCCGCCGCCCGTGCAGTTCTGGCGCTGCGCGTCCGACGTGATCTTCGAGCAGGTCGCGCCGATCGGGAACGACGCGTTGTTGTTACGCGGGTTGGCCTTGGTCGTGAGGTACACCGAGTCGTCAAAGTCGTCGGCGCTCACGAGCGTCGCGTTCTGGACAAAGCGCTTGTCGCCGCTTCCGGGCGCGAACGTGCACTGCATCTCCGTGTGGACGAGCGCGCCCTTCTGCGCGACCGCGACCATGCGGCACGTCTTCTCCTTGTCGCCAAACACGTACTCGGGCGCGTCGGGCTTGTACATCGAGACCTTGCCCTGGGCGACCCAGTTGATCTGGCGCGTCTTCTTCCAGCCTTCCTCGTAAAACTTGCCGTAGTCGCCGCCCGATGGGCGCTTGAACGACGTGTAGACGGCCTTGTCGCCGCCAAAGTCGCAGCAGAACGTCGAGGTCTCGGCCGAGTTGATGGGGCACGCCGGGAAGTCGCTCTGCGGGGCCGTGGCGCGCGCGACGGCCGCGAGCGCCGCGACGGCGCCGACCGCAGTGGCAACGCGGAGCGAGACCATGCTCGTGGGATGGAGAGAACTTGGGACGAAACGGAGGTGAGGACGACCACGCCAATTCACAAGTGAGGGCGGCAAAGTGGTGGTGCCCGGAGGCAGCGGACA
>JAADXJ010000538.1:0-19262 GCA_023337735.1 Pythium biforme
GCCATTTCCCAACAACTCGCCAACAAACCGCCAACAAGTCACGAACAAACCATGGCGTCGTCGTCGGCCATCAAGGCCATGAAGCACCGGCTCCACTACTTCCACCTGAGCAGCCGCGCCGAGCTCATCCGCCTCGCGTACGCGTATGGCCGCGTGCCGTTCGAGGAGGTCACGGTGCCGATGGGGAAGCCCTACATGGCGCTCAAGCCGTCGTACCCGTTCCAGCAACTACCCATGGTTGAGATTGACGGCGCCCAATACGCGCAGAGCGCCGCGATCGCGCGCTTCGTGGCCAAACAGGTCGGTTTGTACCCGCTGACCGACCACCGCGCGGCGCTCGAGGTCGACATGGCCGTCGACACGGCTGCCGACATGCTCTACGCGGTCGTCGAGAAGAATTTCCTCGAGCGCGACGCCGAGCGCAAGCAAAAGCAGACCGCGCGGCTCAACAAGCACATTCTCCCAGCGTACTTGGATGGCCTCCAGAAGCGTCTGCCGACCAACAAACCGTTTTTGTTGGGCGACGCGATCTCGCTGGGCGACCTTGCGATCTTCCACATTGTGGAAAATGTATTGATTGCCGAGAAACAGGACTTCCCGCTCGACTTTGAAGGCACGTTCCCCAAGCTACTGGAGGTCACCGAGAGCGTCAAGCAGGTGCCCGCGATCGCCGAGTACTTGGCCGACGAGAAGAACCACCGCCCGATTCGTCCGTCGTGGTAAGACTATCTCCTGTGTCACCGAGGGAAGCGTGGTTTTTGTGGCAAATAGACACTTGTTTGCCTTGTATTGATTTAGCTGCTACAGGCCTTGGCGGCGGTGCGAGCGGCCTGCTCTTGTTCGCGCTGGAGCTTGCGCATCTCGTCGACGTTGGCCTTGACGTACAGCGACAGCTCGGACTCGGTCAGGTCGAGCTGCACGCCGTAGTACTGCTGCACGAACGACGAGAACGCGTCGGCGTCCGTGCTCACGAGCCGTCGCGTCTCGGACCAGACGATCACGTCGCAGATCACGGCCTGCGCCGCCGTGGGCACGCGGAGGCTACAGGACTGTGAGTACAAACGTTTCTTCCTACCGCTGATCGTGCGCTCATGAGCATGTCCATTGCGTACCCGTTCAGCGTCGCGATCTTCGCGGCCTCATCGAGCCATGTCTTCTGGTGATACGGCATCTTGTCGACTTGGATGTCGGGCATCGTCACTTGCAGGATATCTACCATACACGGCCGAGAGAACCGCCCATGAGCGACGGACTGGTGCGTTTTCCACACACGAGACGTCGAGCAAAGGGGCTTCCGCACCCAGTAGGCGCTCGCAAATCGCGTATTCTTCGCTGTTGACGCGGCCAGCGAGGTAGTAGAGCACCATGGCGGGCGAAGACGCGCGGTCGCTCGTTCAAGGGACAATGGTAGAGGGAACGAATGGGCGACTTATCCACGCGATGGTCATGCGCTATTCTTACGACATCCAGGTCCGAGAACAGAAACCCGTGTATGCTCACTCAGTCGCCGTTCAGGGCCGCGGCGACACGCGTGAAGACGTGGCGTGGAATGCCGCAGGAGCACCCGGGCACATCACACACAAAAGGCAGCTTATCCCTGTCCAACTCCCCGCTTATCGGCTGGGGCATCTTGACGTGGCGAGGCCCGTGGATGGCCTTCGCATACGATGGCGTCGCCGGTGTCTTGAGGTGCTCGCGCGAAAGCTCTTGTTGGTACTGCTGCTGACGTAGTTGGTCGTCGGTTCCTTCTCGATGTCGGATTCGCTGCCGCAGCGCATTGATCTTGACCGTCGCATTTTCAATTTGTCGCTTCACGACCTGCTGCTGCTCCGCGAGGCGTTGGCACTCGGCCTGCGCCTGCGTTGCCTCCTCCAACAGACTCGAGACCTCGGCGAGCTCGCCTTCCATGAGCGCGATGCTCTCTTCCTGCGACACCACGCAGCGGCGCGCGAGGTCGCGCTGGAAAATCGACGTGTGGAGCTTGTTTGTGTGGAACTCCCGAACGCGCTGAACCCGCATGTGCTTCTGACGTCCAGCACCCACTTCGTCCAGTACGCTTGCCATGCGCACGCGGCAGGCCTGCATCTCTTTGGCGATGTGCCACGCGACCGCGTCGTGCTCCGTGGCGTGGGCTTCGACCCATGCGGACATGGTCTCGGCCCGCCGTCGTCGCGCGAGTTCGAGCGCGTGCTCACACGCCACGCGGCGCCATTGTTCCATCGCAAATCGTAGTGACGAGAGTCGGGCTTCCTCGACGATCTGGCCCACGAGGAAGAGTCCGCGCTGCGGTTGTTCGTCGAAGCGCTGCTTGGGGAGATGGTGCGCCATACACGCTCCATGGAGTTGCTCCTCGTGGCCAAGGACGACGCGCTGCAGGCACCGCGTGCCGTAAAACCATCCGTACTCGCGTAGACCAGTCTGGAACGTCTGTAAGCGTCCGAGTCCATAGGGCTTACCGCTGTACCAGCAGCCAGTGAATGTCGCGCCGAACGCAAACGTGCCGATGCCGTACCCGCTCGGCCCGGCGTTCGCACGCCACTCGCCGTCGTAGAGAAACACAGCGCTCTGCAGCGAGCCCACGCCGACTTGCTCGCCGTCGTACCACTGGCCCACACGGCGAAGCCCCTTGTGAGACGTCGCGATGCCGTGCCCGTGCGGTACGAACCTTTCCGTCGGGGTATCGACTCCGTCTACGCTGGGCACTGTCACACACGCGCGCTTCACTTGGCCACGGTACACGCCGTCTTCAAACCTCACGACGCGCAGCAGCGCCACATCAATGCCACTGCCTTGGTCTTGAACGGGCGTCTCACCCGTGGGCGCGGCCATCGGAATCAAGCGCGCAGCAATAGGGCTGGGGACGGCGCCATCGATGTCTTGTGGTCGGTCGGCGCCCGCGGTGCGATCGCCCCACGACCGGATCTGCAGTAGGATCTCGTCCGCGATATCGGTCACTGGCCCGCATAAGACCGAGCGGACCGACGCAACCTCGTCCATGAGCTCCTGCATCTCCAGTGACCGCGGTTCGTCCTGCGCGTCGCCCGCACCGCGTCCTCCTCCATCATCGTCGCCAGCCGCATTCGCCCGCTCAACAGCTAACGGGCCGCGCTCGTCGACCGCATCCACATCCACGGCCTCTCTTGGCGGACATGCCCTGCGTGCAACGGCGGTCTCCTCCAGTTGAACCGCAGCACCACTAGTAGCGCTTGCGCAATCGTCGCCGCCTGTCGCGTCGCGCTGGTCGTCGTCGTGCTGGTTCTGCTCCTCTGGCTGGGCATTGCGCAACCGCACTGCCGCGTCGCACTCATCGCCCGTCAAGAAAATGGACAGTCCATCGGCGCCGCTGCCTCGGCGGCTGGAAGACGGAGAGGTCCTCTCCTCTCCACCAAGCGGTGGAGGGTCGTCATCCACCATGTTGGGGGCTCGATGTTTGCTGTGGGGTTACACTTCCCCAACACAGTGGAGCGTCTAGCTTCAACTTCAAGTGGCGTCTGCAAATGAAAGCGTAACCCATGGTACAATGTACCTGATTGTTTTCCGACCACCAACTTGGCGATAGCAGCTGGTGACACGAGTGAAACAGATCCTACCGAGAGAGCGGACGAGCGGATCCGCTCGGGTCGAAAAAAGCACTTTTTCAGACAAATCATTTGAGAGCCGACGATTTTTTGTGTGGACGAAGAAGCCAAGGGTGCTTGGGGGGCACTAGCTCAAGCGAGGACGCGCGGTCAGCATTTCCGGTAAGCAATGGCCGCGCGTCAGGGCGAAGACAGTGCCGTCCGCTGCTCGCAAGCGCATCCCTCCAGGCTTGAACAGCGTGGCCAACCTCCACCGCACATTTCTCCAACGAGAGACGGAGACGGTGGTGGACTTCGGACCGTCCGTTTGTAAGGACTGGAGGTCTCCGACTTCCATCCTCTCTATCTGCATGAGACAGAAGCGTCAGCCAAAGCTCAACTTGCACCTGCGTGCGCGTGCGCGCGGACCCGCGGTCCTCCAAGCGGACATAGACGGCACCGGAACGCCCCGCCTTCGACTTGACTGGCCCCAGTTGAATCTCTCACACTTGCTGCCTTTCGTGAACGCGCGCTCCCCTTGAACCTCGGCGCTCATTGGTCCAGCCGGCCACGTTGAACTTCGCGCGCTCTTCCAGTCACGGTCCGGAGTTTTGCCGATTCACAATTCTCGGGCTCACAAACAAACAAACGGATCTCTCCAGCAAACGATGCCCATGGCTGCGCACGCTCCCCTACCCCGATCTGTGGACGAATCCTCGTGTCTAGCAGTGTGCACTTGCATTTCCGACTAAGTACGATTTCGGTCCATGCCATACAGTATTGTTATAGTGACAGTGGACGAATGCGGGGTAGGGCAGGCGGACGCGCGACTGGCCGCGTCACACAGCTTCACCTTGGCGTCGTCGGCTCGCAGGCAGGCGTCATCCAGCGCTCGGCCATCGGGGGTACGTTACCTCCCCTCGTCCAGAGATCCAGCGGAGCCTCCACCTCCTCTCCTTCCACCTCCTCCGCCTCCGTCCGTCCGTCCAGAGTCCCTGGCGGAGAACAAACTCGCGGCGCTCCCCCTGCGACACCCGGTCAGATCCCGATCTTCTCCCCCGAGCACCCAACCTCCCCCTTCCTCCTCTAGATCACACAGCATCATGCTGCAAGTGACCAAGTTCCGCCAGCTCCAGGCGACGCGCTCGGTCGCGCAGACCCGTGGCGCGTTCTCCGTGCTGCTCAACGCGTTCGCGACGCAGGTGCGCTTGCCAACGCACTGTCGCTCGCCTTTGGACACGGTGTATAGACTAACCAACTTGTCGTTTATTCCAGAGCGGCCAGTCCACGGACCAGTTGCTGGAGCAGCTCAACGGCTTCCAGAAGGAGGCGGCTAACAAGACCGTGCCGTACGTTTGGCGTTCGTCGCTGTTGCTTGGCCGTGTGCACTCGGATCCTCACGACGTGATTGCCTCCCTACAGATGGTTTCTGGAGAACATGCCGGCCGCGTACTTCCGCGCGATCAGCGAGAAGGAGCGCCTCACGCACCTCAACGCCATCACGGCGCTCGTGAACGCGCAGCAGCCCGAAGTCATGCTGCGCTCGCCTGACAACAAGGTCTTCTCGTACATCCGCAGCGGCGCCAACTATCCGGGTCTGCTCGCGAACGTGCTGGCGCAGCTGCCCAAGAACGTCGACGGCCGCGAGCTCGCGCGTGTCAAGCTCTTCACGTCGCTCGACGACACGCTCGGGCTCGATGTGTTCCGCTTTGGCGAGCAGGAGCCGTTCACGGGCAAGACCGAGTCGGACAAGGCCGCGCTCGCCGAGATCCAGACATTCATGGCCGAGCTCCAGGCCGGAAAGTTTGCTGGCAAGAGCGGCTACCCGGCGCCGGCGCCCTACTATGAGCCGGAGGCCGTCGAGGCCTATCTCAAGCGCGCGAACGCCATGTACGTCAAGTTCAGCAACCCGCGCCGCATCGCGCAGCAGATCGAGCTGTACGAGCGCGTCAAGGGCACCGAGGGCGTCGCCATCGCGGTCGAGCACGGCTGGGAGAACAAGAGCGAAGAGAACAAGCTCTACGGCGGCAACGCCCCGCAGACCATGATCACGATCGCCGCCGCGAACGTGCTCGCCAAGAGCGCGATCCAGAAGGCCGCGACGTACCTCGGCCTGTGCGACCTCAACATCCTGCGCGCCCACTTGGACGTTGTGCAGGACCCATCGAACGACCAGGGCACGGTCTCGATGATCCGCATCCTCGTGACGCCGTCGGAAGACGCGCTCAAGGCGAACCGCGACTTTGAGTGGGAGAAGATCGCCGGCAACCTCAAGTACCTCAAGTGGGTCGACGACAAGCCGCTGCGCCTCGTGAACAAGAACCCGGAGCTCGGCATCTCGCGCGCTGAGATCATCTACGCGTACTGCAACATGCTCCACGGCGTGCTGGCCAAGAAGGACCCGTTCGCGTACTCGCTGAACCGCATCATCGAGGTCGTCGAGCACCCGCAGCACCTGCCGATCGCCTCGCGCATCGCCGACTTCTTCATGCAAAAATTTGACCCGAACAGCCCCAAGCTCTCGCTCAGTGAGCAGGCCGCGCGCGTCGACGAGCTCAAGCTCGACGTCCGCCGCAACGCCGAGAGCGAGGACACGATCGAGCTGCTCAACTCGATGGTCGACGCCGTTGCCGGCACGCTGCGCACCAACAAGTTTGTGCGCAACCGCTACGCGCTGTCGCTGCGCCTCGACCCGTCGGTCATGGGCTACGGCACCGTGGGCAAGGACATTCCGTACGGCGTGTTCTTCATCTATGGCCGCCGCTTCAAGGGCTTCCACGTGCGATTCCGCGACATTGCCCGCGGCGGTCTGCGCATGGTGTACCCGAACTCGACCGACGCCCACGGCCTCGAGAGCGCGCGCCAGTTCAACGAGGCCTACAACCTCGCGTTCGCGCAGCAGCTCAAGAACAAGGACATCCCCGAGGGCGGCTCCAAGGCCGTCGTGCTCTGCGACCCGATCAAGGGCCCTGTGGGCGACTTTGCGCCGCGCGACTTCATTATCCGCAAGAGCGTCAAGGCTTTTTCGGACGCGCTGCTCGACCTGAACACGACCGACCCGGAGGTCAAGCAGAACATTGTCGACTACTACGGCAAGGACGAGCTCATCTACCTCGGCCCGGACGAGAACATCATCCCGTCGGACATTGTGTGGATGACCAAGCGCGCAGCGTACCGCGGCTACCCGATTCCGCGCGCGTTCATCAGCTCCAAGCCGGACGCCGGTATCAACCACAAGGTGTACGGCGTGACCTCGGAGGGCGTCGCGGTTTTCGCCGATGTCGCGCTGCGCTCGCAGAACATTGACCCGAAGAACCAGCCGTTCACGGTCAAGATCACAGGCGGCACGGACGGCGACGTCGCCGGCAACGTCATCAAGATCCTCAACCGCGAGTACGGCTCGAACGTGCGCGTCGTGGGCATTTGCGACGGCACGGCCGTGGTCGAGAACCCGGACGGCCTGAACATGGACGAGCTGCTGCGCCTCGTGCACGAGTCGCTGCCGCTGTCGGACTACAACCCGTCGCTCGCCGGGGTGAACGGCCGCTTCCTTACGGTCGACACGCAAGAGGGCGTGCGCGCGCGCAACTCGCTCCACAATCGCGTCAAGAGCGACCTGTTCATCCCGGCCGGCGGTCGCCCGAACACGATCAACGAGAACAACTGGCGCGACTACCTCGACGCCGATGGCAAGCCGTCGTGCAAGCTCATTGTTGAGGGCGCGAACTTGTTCATCACGCCCGAGGCGCGCCAGCTGCTGTTTGACACCGCCGGCGTCGTGATCGTCAAGGACAGCTCGGCCAACAAGTGCGGCGTCGTGTGCAGCTCGTACGAGATCATCTCGAGCATGCTGCTCGAGACCGAGGAGTTCATGAACATCAAGAAGGAGTTGGTGGACGAGGTCGTGGTCAAGCTGCGCCAGCTCGCGCTCGTCGAGGCGCAGCTGCTCTTCCGCGAGTACAAGAAGGACCCGGAGGCCGCGCTACCGCCGGTCAGCGAGCGCATCTCGCGCGCGATCATCCGCGTCCACGACGCCGTGTTGGAGAAGTTTGACGACGTCACCGAGGAGGACAAACAGATCCTGTACACGCTGATCGAGGAGCACCTGCCGCCTAAGCTCAAGGAAGTCGCGCTCGACCGCGTCCACCAGGACGTGCCGCTCTCGTACATCAAGTGCATCGTCGCCTCGAGCCTCGCGAGCAAGATCGTGTACCGCGAAGGCCTCCAGTTCACAGAGGCGCTCCCGGCCAGCAACGTCGGCAACATCGCCATCGAGTACCTTAAGCAGGAGAAGAAGGTCCAGAAGCTCGTGAAGGAGCTCCACGGCTCGAACCTCGCGCACAAGGCTGATATGGAGGACTTGCTGCTCCGCGGCGGCGTGCGTGCGGGCATCGACCGCGCCGACTAAGAGTATTGGGAGTGAAGAATATGCACCTGAACAGATAGCAATCACAGGACGGCCAGGCACCTTCGGAAGATCGCCCCGTCCTCCATAGCGTTGTAGAAACACACAAACAACATCAAACCAACCGCATTTACCGGAACCCTCGGCGCTCTCCAGGATGCTTTGATGAGCTCATTAATTCGGGCGTTTGGTTTTTTGGCGGGAAGTGATCACCCTTATGCAGAAACTGTGGTACCAATCGTTGTTCAATGAGGGTAATGACCAACTTGACGGCATCCGCTTTTCGTCCAATGACACGTGAGGCCATCTCTCGTCCTGGGTCCAGAGAGCCATAAAGCAACGCACCACCCGCCATGGCCGCGCTGCACGCGACCGCCTCTTCTTCTTCGCGCCGTCGGAGCGCGCTGCGCACGGTGGACCCGCTGGCCGACCGCAGCGCCCGCGCACAGATCTACGAGGTAAGACCCCTTCGTCTTGGTGTGTATAGAGGGGAAGGCAAACGAGAATGACGGCGTGGATCGGCGGCGTCTGCTCACGTTAGGACGAGGACGGCGTCGTGTGGCACTTTATGCTCAACTACACGGACCTGGGCTTTGGCACCTACGGGTACGCTTGTTTAGACGGTCTTTCGTACTTGGTAGTCACGAGAGCGAGAGCGACTAACCTCTTGGCCTCTTATATCAGCAACAACAAGTTCTACATGCTGCAGCTGATCCAGGACGGCACCGACTACTTTGTGTTCCGCAAATGGGGCCGCGTCGGCGCCAAGAACCCGCAGGTTCCGCCCAGCCCTACTGCTTCTTGTCGTCATGATCTGAGAGTCGTCACTCTGATTGTCTGTGGACCACGTAGAAAGCGCTGGAGCGGTACAACGGCTCGCTGCCCAAGGCACGCGCGTCGTTCCAGAAGAAATTTGAGGACAAATCGGCCAACGCGTGGCCGCTCGGGCCCGACGGCTTTGAAAAAGTTGGCGGCAAATACGTGCTCGTCGGTGCGTTTCTGTTTGTTGTAGGCAGGATGAGAGAGAGAGCGAGAGGGAGAGACAGCTCACCTCGCAGTTGGTCATGTTAGAACTGGACGACGAAGAGCCCGAGAGCGACGCCGAGAACGACGATGACATGGACGACGACGACACGAGCGCTGTCAACACGAAGCCCTCCAGGCTCCACGAGGACGTGCAGGACGCGCTCAAGCTCATTTGCGACGCCGATCTGATTGAGAAAGAAGTCGCGGCCATGAAACTCGATCTCAAGCAGCTGCCGCTGGGCCGGTTGTCCAAGGCACAGATCTCTCAGGGCTACGCACTGCTCGAGCGTATGTCCACGACCGTCTCGGAGATCGCGACACTCACAAAGACATCGTCAAACGTCAAGGAGAAAGAAGAGGAAGACGAGCCGCCCACGGGCAGACGGCGATCGACGCGACCCAAGCGCTCGACCTCGGCCGCGACCAAGCGCGTGCGTGTGCTCAAGACCGAGCTCAAGCAACTCTCTAGCGAGTTCTACACGCTGATTCCGCACGACTTTGGGCGCAACTTGCCGCCCATGATCGAGTCGATGGACGAGATCCGGCTCAAGATCGACCTGCTCGAAGTGCTCGCGGACATTGAGATCTCGCAGAAGCTCGAGAAGGAGAAACGCAAGGCCTGCCGAGCCAGTGGAGACGCGAAACACCCACTGGATGTGCAGTACGCGATGCTCAACGTCGACATGGAGCCGTTGCACGAGACCGACGCCGAGTACAAGACTATCCAGCAGTACGTGGAGACGACCCACGCGCCGACGCACGTGCAGTACAAGCTCCAGATCAAGTCGGTGCTCAAGATCCGTCGCCACGAGGAAGACGCATTCGCCGAGACGCTGACGTCCGTGCCCAACCATCGCGTACGTTTGTCTCACTGTGACCGTTGGTACGGTTCCCCAATGTCTAACTCTCTCGTTCTTGTGGGTCGTAGTTGCTGTGGCACGGCTCGCGGCTGTGCAACATGGTCGGCATTCTCGCCAAAGGACTCCGTGTCGCGCCGCCCGAGGCACCGACCAACGGCTACATGTTTGGCAAGGGTGTACGTGGACTGAACCTACCGTTCGATCAGTGTCAGTGGAGGCCGTATGGTCTCATAGACTCACATCTTCCTCGTCTGATAGATCTACTTTGCCGACTCGGTCTCCAAGTCGGCCAACTACTGCTGGACCACACCCGACCAGCCGCGCGGCGTGCTTGTGCTGGCCGAAGTCGCGCTGGGCAAGGCGTACCCGGCGCTCGAGGCCGAAGACCTCACGTACGACACTTTACGCCAGACCAAGCAGTGCGACAGTCTCCACGGACTGGGCCGCATGGCCGCTCCGGAGGCGGACCACGTGACCTTCGCCGATGGCGTCGTCGCGCCCGTGGGCGAGTTTGAACCCACGGGCGTCGAGAACGGCGAGCTGCTGTACAACGAGTTTGTTGTGTACCGCCGCGAGCAAGTGCGGCTGCGGTACCTCGTGTCATTCGAGTTTGTCTACAACGACTGGGACGCCGGTGAGCTGTAATGTGGACGTGTCGTACCGTCGCGCAACATGGGAATTTTGAACAGAATCTATATTGAAATTGCTACCTTTTCCTCCATGATCACCACCTCGTTTTTTGTGTCGATGCGTTTCCTTCCCTCGGCCGCTTGGCACTACGAAGTCTCATCGACCCCCGTTCTCATTCTCTCTCTCTCCCCCTCTTCTTCGGGGCTAACTCTCCTTGTAGACTTGTGTGACTAAATACGCGATCACGTCCTGGGCATATCGGCAAATGTCGTCGTCGCCG
The DNA here is from genome assembly GCA_023337735.1 of Pythium biforme. Lineage (NCBI taxonomy): Eukaryota > Oomycota > Peronosporomycetes > Pythiales > Pythiaceae > Pythium > Pythium biforme. The sequence continues at coordinate 10,759 of JAADXJ010000538.1, forward strand.
TCAAAGTGACGGCGCACTTCTTCCTTGCACTCGTTGATGGGCAGACTGAACAGCGGAATGACCTTGTCGGCGAGCCGCTGGAAGTGGCGACACACTTCCTTCTCCCCGCGAATGAAAAACAGCGCCTGGATGCGGTTCGAAAACAGCGGGAACTGCTTGGACGCGAGGATCGCGTTGTCCTCTTCGATCGTGGTCTCGTAGAGCGAGAGCTGGTGGGTCATGAGCTCCTTGAGGTACTGCAGCGCGCGGATCTCGTTGTCAAACGAAATGGGCGGCGACGAGTGCGCCGGGCTCTTCATCTTCATGGTCGTAAACTCTTCTTCCGTGCTCACGATCAGGCGCGCAAAGCTGAAGCCTTCGCGCGTGTTCGGGTCCGAGTGCGAGCGGCTCAGGCGCGCGTCCATCGTGTAGATGCCGCTCTCATGGAGGTACGCGCGCTTGTCGTAAAAGAGCTGCCCGTCGGCCTGGTTCAGCTGCAGGTCGACCATGACTTCGTTCGGGTTGCGACCGTCCTCTTCGGTGTTGTCTTCCACAGCAAAGCCGTAATTGAGCAAAAAGCGGTGGTTGCACTTGCGCCCGTACGAGTCGTACACCTGCGCGCCCGTGGCGATCGTGCCCAGCGACGTGATCGTGAACGCACCCAGCGAGTGGTCAAACGTCCAGCTCGTCTCGCGTGGGCGGTAGTGGTTGAGCATGTCGGCGAACGGCACGAGCGCCGCGGTCTTGACGCCGTCGATCGTCAGGCCAAAGTTGCGGCTGCATACGATCATGCGCGCCCAGCTGAAGCGCTCGAGCGAGAACCGGGAGAACGACGCGTCAATCTATACAGCCCCACACAGAGTGTGTTAATGCTCGATCTGAAACCCACAAACGGTGAGCCCCGACGTACCCGGCAAATGGCGTCGTAGTCCTTGCGGATCGCGGCCTTGCGCTCCTGGATTTGCTGGATAATGTACGACCCTTTGAGCCACGCGAGTTCCTGCTCGGTCCAGAAAATCGGCATGTTGTCCAGCTTTTTGGGCAACGTGTCGTAGTACGGGCGGTAGAACGAGTCCTCAATCTACAGACACCACACGGCATCAGTTCTCTTTTATCCCTCCGTCAAATGGTGCACAGGGAATACGGACGCGCTCCATGTCGGTCAGCAAGAACATCATGAGGAAAATGTGCTTGGGCGCGACGAACTCGAGGTTGTGCTGTAGCAGCTTCTGGCCGATCTCGGTCATCTTGCCCATTTCGACCGTGATTAGGCACTTCTTCGGGATCACGAGGATGCGCTCGCCGGGCACGAGCACCTTGTCGCTGTGCACGCCTCGCACTTCGGGCGCGTACTCACGCAGCGATAGCTTGCGCGAGTCGGCACCGTTCGCGTCGAGCCACTGGATCAGCCGCGCGCCGGTCGAGCCAGCCGGTTTGCCCGTCTCACCGTCCAACAGACTGGGCGTGCCTTCGTCGTCGCTGTCGTCGTCGTTATCACTGGCCGACGCCACACCGCCGGCGTTGTCGTCGGTCTTGTCGGTCGATGCGACGGCTGCGGACGAGCCGACGCGGCGCAGCGCACTGTTGGCTGCCTGGAGCTCCTCGAACTTTTGGCGGTCCACGGCCGTGGCCGCCGCGGCGCGCGACGTGGCCGCGCGGGACGAGGACGCGGCGTCTGCCTGGGCCAGCGGCGCCGGAGGTGGTGATGTCGCGGATCCACTGTCGCTCATGGTGGTGGCAGGTGGCGTTGACAGGCGGCGGCGACGGCGATGGCGAGAGCTCCTTCCTTCCCGAGCGAAGTCGGTTGTTTGGACTGGAGGCGAATGGCTCTGCAGGTTGCGCGAAGCAAACGGAGTTGCTCTTCAAGCAACCTTCGGATAACATTTCACATGTCTGAGCGCATCAGATGCAGGTATGGCTACACTTTCTCACTCCAGCAGCGACAGTCAGTGGCGGCGGTGAAGGTAAGCAGCAATGCGGTGGCGGGGGCAAGGCGACTGCGGAGGTGGACGTGAGTGATGCGAGGTGCTTGGGTGTATCCTTACATTATACCGTTGTAGCAGGCTCTGTGCCCATGGAGGGCATTGAGAGCTAAACTCCTCAGCTCGAAAGAATCAGATGCCGACCTGTGCCCCTATTTTTGAGGATTGACCATCAATCATCGCGCGGATCGAGTCACTTGCCTGTCGCGTTGCCGCTGCGAGACGGTCCAACCTCCACAGGAAGAACCAAAGGGAGCATGGCGTGGGTGAACCGCACGGCGCGGGACCATGGCCCAGGGAGTCTGCAGGCACACACGGGCGCCGCGCACCTTGGTCCGGGCGCGTACGAGTCGTCGCCGACCCGCCGGGTTAAGCCGAATGCGGCGCCGTTCGGCTCGAGCGCCGTGCCCGAGCGAGGCGCCAACGGCTCCGGTGAACCCGGTACGATTGGTCACAGCTTTGTGACGCCCGGCCCCGGTGCGTATGTCACAAGCAACCAACAACCGTGGGAGTCGCCCACGAAGCAGACTTCGGCCGTGTTTCAGTCCAAGACGCAGCGCGAGATCGGCGGCGACAAGACTATGAAAGCGAGCAATCAAACCCCGGGACCGGGCGCGTACGTCAAGCAGGATTCCTTCGGCAAGCGAGCCAAGAAGAAGAACACGTGCGTTGCAAACAGCGCTTGATTCCTGTATCGTGGTGGCCTAGGAAAACCTGACATTTGTATATATATGAACCCCACAAAAGCGCAAACCTCAGCTGCCTCGTGCCACCCGCCACGCCAAAGACTAACAAGATCAAGTGGGCGAGGCTTCCATCGGCGCCTTCGATTCCGACCCACGCGCAGAGCTTTGGGTACGAGCAAGGGCCCTACGGGAAGCTCGTGCGCCACGAACCCACCCACGTGGGCCACACGGGCCGCGGCGACGACACTATCGGCCCGGGTGACTACGACCCCATGCGCGGGCTCAAGAGCATCCACAAGCCGCGCGGTACCGACTTTTCAAAGAGCCGCGTCACGCGCTCGCTCGAGCAGGAGATCAAGCAGCGCGCTGAGTTGCCCGGTCCCGGTCAGTACATCGACCCTTCCTCGTCAGGGAAAGAGGCCCAACGCGCGAGTGCCGTGTTCAAATCTGTGCTAACGCGAGAGAAGGCCGCGCTCGCGGCCGTAGATCCGTCCAAGCACCCGGCGCCCGGCCCCGGCGCGTATTTCGAAGGTTATAAAGGGTTCACGAGCGCGTCCAAACCGGAGCATCTTCAGTTCTTTGGCAGCACGAGCACACGGTTCGACCCGACTTCCCAGCGCGAGGCCGTGTGTGTTCCCGGTCCGGGCACGTACTACTCGCCGCCACCGTTCACAACGAAGCCGCAGTACACGCGGCGGAAAGGCAGCAGCGCACCGTTTTCCACCAAAAAGGAACGCTTCGAGCACGGCGAGCCCAAGAAAGAAGAGTACCTCGCGGCGCCCGGCTCGTACAACATGCCCACGGCCATGGCCGACACCCTCAACAAAGTGGTGCGTTCTGTCTGGGTCGTCTCTCCGTATTACGGGCTAATAGCGATCCTCACGAATTGCGATTTTCATTAGTCAAGTCGCGTGCAAACGTTCGGGAGCACGACCAAGCGGTTCGACTCGCTCACGAGTCCGGAGCACGACACCAACTCGGTGGGGGCGCTCGAGTCACAGCTCGAGCGCGAGATGCGACTCGCGCAGGACGAAGGAGACGCCCATGTGCACGTACAAGGCAAGCACGGTAAGCAGGGCAAGGCCAAGCCGTCGTCCGTGTTTGCGTCGTCGTCAACACGCTTCAAGCCGCTCGAGAAGAGCGTGGCGCCGTCGCCAGGCGACTACGAGGTAGGCGAATTGTGCTGGTGGCGTGGACTCGATGGGTTCGCTTTGATCCGAATGGTATGTGGGTCTAGATCCAAGCGTCCTGGAACGCGCCGGGCGCGACCGGAACGTTCAAGTCGTCTACCGACCGGCTCCAAACCAAGACCAAGCAGGCTGTCGACGTGCCTGTACGCTCTGTGTGCGTGTCTGGGGGCTGTGGGCTTGTGTGAGACTGATCCTTTGTTTGTGTCGCTTTAGGGCCCGGGCGCGTACACCACGTCGGCGACCGTGAACTACAAGCCCGCGCACATGGCGCGGCCGGATGTCTTCGTTGGAGCGGTGCGTTTGGTGATTCGATTCGATGGATTCCGAGAGTGCTCAACGTTGGATTCGTGCAATGTATCACAGGAGCCGCGCTTCAAGAAGATCCTCCCCAAGGTCGATGTGCCAGTACGTTTCACTTGTGTCTAGGACCCCTCCAGCGTCCTCTTTTGACTAATACGTGGCTGGGAAACGTAGGGACCCGGCGCGTACAGCTCGCACACGATCGAGAACGACTGGAATCGCCCCACGTACAACATCACGATCGCCACCGAAATGGAGCTCGCCATGCTACGATAGACCAGTTCGCCATTTTACCAAATGTACTTACTTACAGGATATCCATCTTATTCTTGCAATTTCGATCGCGACTCTCATATCGATACTGACAGGTTCTAGATCATTATTCTGTCCCTTCATACATCTCCTGTTCAATTCAATGTTAGATACGGTACGATACACCTTGCTTATGTTGCTCGAGCCCAAACGCGAAACCCTGGACTGGAGGAAGAGAAGCGGCCGCCGTGCCAGGGAAGGTGAAGCTCCCCGTAGCTGCTCGCTCGCTCGCCGCCAGCTACGCGCTCCCCTCGCAGCCATCAGGAGCTCCATTCCGTCCGCCCCCAAACACACAGCCATGGATGACACCGACACGCCGACCGTGCGCGTCAAAGACGAGCTGCTTTTGCCACCGGTGATCAAGCCTTTTGTCGCGACACCGTCGCCGCGGCCGCCGCTCGCGCCAAGCGACCGCCACTACAGCGGGCGCAAGCGTAGCCGCAGCAGCGAGGAGGAAAGCGCGACCAACGAAAGAGGAGGAGGAAGCTCCTCGACGAACGGCGGCGGCGGTGGTAACAACACGCGCGGCGGCGGCGGCGGCTCGACGGGCGAGAACCACACGCCGTCGCGGCCCAGCGGCGGTGTGAATGCCGCGGTGACGCCCCCGCTCGCGATGACGCCGCTGCCGTCGCCGCTGTCGCTGCGCGAGCCTGTCGTGTACAAAGACACGATGCTCTCGGACTCGGAGTGGGAACGCGAGATCGCCGAGTTTGGTCGGCAGCTCGACGACATGCTCGCGCGCGTCACCGACCGGCAGCTCGTTGCGCAGACGGCCCAGTACATGCGCGCGTACCCGCAACACTCGCTGCGGCTGCAGATCAAGATCAAGCAGGTGATTACCAGTAGCTCTTCTTTCTGTTTTTGTGTGTATGCACGGGCGCCCCCGTGCGGGGGAAACAAGACCATTCGGGGGGCCGGCTCCCTTGGATGGACTCTGCTCCTTACTGCGCGGGAGGCCTGTTGTTTATTGTTGCTAGAGAGACAGAGAAGAAGCGATCCTTTCGTTCTCTTCTTTTTGCTTTCTTTGGTGTTTGTGCTTTTCTGTGGATGCGTCGATGTCTTGAGTGGGAAAAATCGCCGTTACTGACGTTCTCTATGTGTTTATGCTATTGTGCTACAGAGAGCGTTGACCGAGTCGCCGCGGCAAGCCCAAGTCAAGCTCATGCTGGTCTACCTGTTCCACGAGTTCCTCAAGCTCTTCAACGGCGACGAGCTCCGGCAGATCCAGCGGGACTGGTATCTCACCATCGACGAAGTGCTCCACGCGTGTATGCGCGACATGCGCAACAACCCGGACATGAAGAAGCGCGTCTTCAAGACCGTTGCGCGCTGGGAAGAGCTCGGCATTTACTCGCAGAAGATCAAGCAGTGGAAGGCGCTGTCCGCCGGAGACGCCAAGCCGCGACGCACCCTCGTACGGCTGCCCCGCACGGAAGCCGAGCGACTCGCCGAGGCACCCGACCAGCTGCAGCAGTTTCCTCCGCCGCCCGTGAACCAGACACTACTTCAGGTGAACCGCACGAACTACCCGTTCGTGTTTGAGCGCTCGAACTTCCGCACGGCGTTTGAACTCAAGCAGCACTGGCGGTTCTCTGGTGTTGCGTTCATCGAGGTCTTGGCACGCTGCCTCGGCATCAGCCGGGACATTTCGCTAACGGCGTCGATGTTCTTCCATCGCGTCTTCGACAGGGGCATTTACGCGAAAGAACGTTTCAAGTTTGCCGCTGCGTGCATCTTCCTTGCGGCCAAGGCGTCGAGCAAGCGCATGAAGCTCATCCGCATGGTCAAGACGATGCACGAAATCCTGGAGCTCCCGCTGCTCGCGGGTGACGAAGAAATCCTCGACATGGAGCGCATGCAGCTGCTGTACTACGAGATTGAAGTGCTCAAGGGCGTCGAGTTCGACCTTACCACTGACATGCCATTCTACTACCTCAAGGGGACGCTCGATCAGATGCCCGAAAAGTGTACGTACCTCACTGCTTGACACTGCAAAAGATGGGACGGTGACTGACTCGTTATTTTTTGAATTCGTAGTCCGTCAGGATGTTGAAGAAGGAGCTCATAGTACCCTGGTTGAACTGTACGTGGCTCATAGTCTCGATATGCTCGGTTGCTAGGGCGGACCGTTTTGCTGATTTCTCGTTCTCTGTGCGTCGTGATAGCTTCTGGCTGCCGCTCTGTCTGTCCGTTCGACCGCGGTTCCTGGCTGAGGCGGCTGCGTACATTGCGTGCCGTAACAAAGACCGCGTCTTTAGTTTCAGTTGGTGTCGCGAAGATAAAGACGGCAATGTGCTCACAGAGAAGGCAGCGAGTACGTGGAAACTGCCTTGGAACCTCTGTCAAAGTGCGTTGCAGCTGACCTGGGCGGGGTTTGTTGTTGATTCACAGAGGAGATTCTGAAGGATTATCGCCAGCTGGTCGACTGGAAAAAAGACCAACAACGCCACTTTGACACGTTGGTGCGTACGTCCTCATCGGCGGGAGGGACAGGGCCATGGGATCTGCAGGAGGTCTTTCAGTGCCAGCGCGGCGGTCTCCGCATTGATGTGACCACGATCGAGCACGAGATGGAGTACACGCAGAAAGGGGTGAACGAGTCGCGTGCTGTTCTCTCAATGTACGTTGAAGAAGAGGGCGACACTCGACGACGGAACGCCGATTCCAACAACTCGTCGTCGTATTCACGCCGCCGGGGTGAGGATTCCGTGAGGATCAAGACGGAGGCTCGGTCAAGTACCCGATACGACGATCGCGGGAGCACTCGCGACAGCTACCGCCGTGAGAATGACCGATCCAATGGCAGCCACGAACGTGATCGAGACCGTGGACGGGACAACGACCGTGAGAGTGATCGGTATGGTGATCGTGAGCGTGAGCGTGACACCGATCGCAACCGTGATCGCGAAAGAGACCGAGGCAACGACCGCGACCGTGGCAGCGAACGCGACCAAGATCGCAGCTCTGCACGAAGCAAGGATACGGCGCGCGAGAGCGATCGCACTCGCGTGAAGGAAGAACCGGGCGTGTCCTCCTCGAGTCGAAATGATCGGGGGCACAAGGACAAGGACCAGGACCAGGACCAGGACAAGGAAAAAGAAAAAGACAAGAACCGCAGCAGCGAGTACAGTCGCACGCGCGAACGAGAGCGCTCGCCGCGGAAATACGAAAGCGAGAGCCGCAGCCGCGACTACGACCGCGACGTGAAACGCGAGTCGTATCGCGATCGCGACCGCGGTGACGAGACCAGCAAGAAGCGCGACGTGCGAAGCAAAGAGTACGAGTCTTCGCGTGATCGAGAGCGTTCCACGCGAGAGCGCGACGACCGTGGCAGCAAGTACAGCAACCGCCGCAGCCGAAGCCGAAGCCGCAGTCCGCGCGAGTCGTCGCGTGGCAGCAGCAAGCGGAAAGATCGCAGCGCTAGTCGCAGCAAGAGCCGGAGCCGAGAGCGCTCGTCTCACACGTCTCGCACGGAGGACCGCGGGGAGCGTGAGCGTGAGCGTGAGCGTGACCGTGGCCGTGACCGTGACCGTGAGCGAGGACGAGACCACAAGGAGCGCAGCTACAGTTCCTCTCGCGACCGCAGCCGCCGTGATGACCGCAGTGACAAGCGCTACGACGACCAACGGGACTCGACCAAGATCAAAGAAGAGACGACCAGGAGAAGTTGAGCAAGTGTGTGCATTCAGGGGCCAGGGCGAACGAGGTCAGGGCCAACCTTGACGGAGACCCGCGTGGAAGATAGGCTCGCGCCAGCATAATGTTTTGCATTTTGAGATTTCAGTATTGCTTCTGTTTAGCCATTCGTCTCACTCGCCACCGCTGCTTATCGCCGTCGACGCGTTGTCGAAATAGATCAAGAGTGATCAAGTCTCCATTGTGCAAGCGGCCAAGTCCAGCGAACGGTCTCAAGCATGAATCGATATGGAGGAAAGAAACCACGCGGAAGCATTTCACCCATTCCAGTTTTCCGGATCTTCAGGAGCCAGGAGCAGGCGTCTTGTTGGTGCACAAGAACCGAGCAAGGTGTGGTGATCCGTGGCTTATTGACGGGC
>JAADXJ010000539.1:0-19193 GCA_023337735.1 Pythium biforme
GCCAAGCTCGGCGAGTACGTCGTGGAGCGCCGCGGCGCCTGGCGGATCCGCCTGCTGGATTCCAGTAACGGCAGCGCCGGGCTCTCGCTCGCGCAGCAGCAGATGGAGAAGCTGCTGCTGCGCGCCAAGACGCAGCTCAAGCACTCGCGCAAGATGCGCGCCGGCCAGACCAAGCAGTACGCGCGCAGCAACCTCCGCGGCGGCGCGGCGTTTGTCACGGAGCTGCGCGCGCAACTGAACGAGGCCACGCGCGACTGCGACGCGCAGTACCTGGCGTCACAAGAACGCCGCCTCTCGCAGCTGCCGCAGCATCTCAGCAGCAAGGCCGACACGCTAAAAAGCCTGGACGAAGAGGACGGGTACGAAAACGACGACCGCCTGTCGACAGTGCTCGAGTCCAGGCCGCCGTCGGCTGGTGGTGATGTGGGGGGCGTACCAGCCACATCGGGGCGCTCGTCCAGTGCGACCTCGTCTCGTGGAGGCAGCGCCACGATGTCGACAAGTCGAGCGGGCGACGCGGGCGGCGCCGGTGCGGGTGGGTTGTTGATATTGGAGACCGTATGCGCGCTGTGTCAATCACCGAGCGTCGGCTATAACCTGTGCTGCCAGATCCACCACGTCATGAACACGCTCCACGCCGAGCTAGAGGAAGCGAGCGCCGCGCAGGCGTCGGCCAAAGTGAGCGCGCAGTCGCAGCGCCACGTCGTGAACGGCGCGCCAACAGCCAGAGGCGGTGGGGGTGGCGGTGACGCTGGCCATGTGACAGCATCGGCACCGACGGCGACCACACCATCGCCACGACCAGACAAGACGCTACCACGTCGCAAGAGTCTTTTCATGTCGGTGTCGGCGCCGGCGCTCCCCCTCACGGGCAGCGGCGGGCAGCACCGGCTGCTGCAGCTCTTCTCGCAACAGGACCAGCAGATTGTGGACGTGATCAAGTACAAGGAAAAGACCGCTGAATTGCAGCGCGTGGCCGAGGCGCAAGCGCGCATCGGGCTCTCGCCCGCGGCCACACATTTCCGTGACCGATTCAAGCACGTCGACCAGCTCATGCAGCAGCACGCCGAGGACGTGGGCCACCACGGCATCGGCGGCCACTTCCAGCGCCTCCACGCCGAGCTCAAGCGCGAGGAGACGCAGCGCCGCGAGACCCACATGCGTAGCCACAAGCCGCAGCGCGCCAAAAAGTTCCTGCACGCGCTGCTGCAGCTCCACCAACAAGCCAAGCGCCAAGCGCAGCAGCAGCAGCAGCCCGACGACGAGGGAGAAGGAGACGGAGACGGAGACGAGGCAGACGAGCCCGACGCGTTCACGGACGTGTTCACGCTCATCGATACGACGACCATGTGTCCGCTGGAGCACCCCGGCGAGGGCTTTGACGTGTTTGGGAACGCGCTGCGCGCGCCCGTGCGCGGCGAGCGTCTGTTCCCCAACGACGACGAGCTCGACCGCCTCCCGCCCGTGGATACGACGCAGGCGCTGGCGCTGTACCTCCAGAACAAACCGGCCGTGGTCGAGATGCTGGACGGCTTTGTGGACCTCGCGGCGTCGCACATCCTCCCGAACCTCGCGGGCGCCATGGAGACGCGCAACCGCGGCGCGCTGGTCGAATTCCTCGACTTTAGCGCGCGCGCGGCCGAGTTTGTGTGCGCGCGCCGCGTCCAAGTGCGCGTCGCACAGCTGCTCCACGCGATCGCAGCGAGCGCCGTGGGCGCCTTTGAGCCGTTTGCAGCAGAGTACAACCTGCTGCTGGCGGAGATCGACAGCACGGTCGCGTTCATCCGGTTCTACCGCGACAAAGTGGGCGCCAAGCCCAAGAAAAAAGGCGGGCGATAGATACTGAAGACCGTCGGCTGGGTTTTGACCATGGGTCCACACGGTCAGTACTATTGAGCGCCAGCCGAGGCTGATTAAGGCGGTGTGCTGTAGTGCGCATCGTTGATTGGCTACAATAGAAGCCAATCAGCGAATGGGTTGCAACGTTTCCGCCAATCCGCTTCGACCCGTGCTCCCTCCAGTCGTTTTCGCTTGGTGCAGCGCGCTGTGACCGGTGGTCGGGCTCCTCTTCCTTTCGCTCGCTGCCTGGCTCTTCGGGTCGCTCACTCCAAAAGCTACCTCGATCCAGACGACTGTCGCGGTGGCTCGCCCGTGTGTGAACCGTGTGCTCTTTGTATATCCTGCCCCACTTGCCACTCGAGCGGCCACTTCTCGGTGCTGCATTGAGTCTTCCGATCATTGATCACGGCGGCAACAGCAGGCGCTTCGACGGGATGTTGGGTCCATCAGCCCGACTATATAGTCCCCTGAAGTCGCCGGACGCGCTGGGCACTGTCGGTGTTAGACTGCGGTCATCGCGGCCTTCGCATCGAGAGAATCAGCATGTCGACATGTCTCTTCTTTATATTGTGTTGCATTGAGCGCGATGAGGATTCATTTTGTTGATCGTCAGAGGTGATGACTATACCAATGTACTCCTACTCATACTGAGCGCTCGCTCTCCATCTTGCTTTTGACCACTCCTAGTAGAACGTTGTAGTTAGTTCCAGCGACCCCTATGATATTCAAATTAGCTCTAACTGAAGTACTATCGAATTCATTTCGTGTTGAAAGTCTGAGACGTCAGTCTCGATGAGGGGTCCCATTAAGCCATCCACATACATTTCGCGTTTGCGTTTGCATTAGCTGTCTGCCTTTCCTTTTACTTCAGCGTTTACTCGTCCTGCTTGCGTTCTTCCGCCGTGTTGGACGAGCTGTAAATGCGCGCGTAGCGTTGGCGCAGCTCTTCTCGTCGCTTCTCGGCCTCCGTGAGGACACGCGGGATCTCCATCTCCACTGGAAGTCGCTGCTGCTGGGCGCTGGCGCTGGTCTGTTCAGCCTGCGCAGCCGTCGGCACGGGTGCCTTCTCCTCCAAATCTTCGCTGGTACGCGTGTGAGCTGTGGAAGCGGCGGCTGCAGGAACAGGAGGCTGAGCTGGAGTCCGAGGTGCATCCGAAACTGGGACACGAACTGGCGCAGCAGCTTGTGCTGCTGCCGACTTTGGTGTCGCAATAGATGATGCAGGCTGGGTGGCTGGAGAGGACGCTGCTGTCGTCGTTGGAGCTGCAGGCGGAGCAGGGACGTGCATGCCATACATCTGCGTCGCAGCTTGCAAAGCCGCAAGCTGAGCGTGAAGCATCTCGATCTGGCGCTGGATAGCAGCAGGATCCGCTGCCGGGTGGGGCGCGCCAGGGTGTTGGCCAGGGGCCGGTGGGGGAAAACCGAATGGCGGCATCGCTCCGTACGCTGGCGGGAAACCGTATCCGAACGGAGCCGGAGCCATTCCTGGAGCGAACATATACGGAGAGCCGTACGGCGAAGGGTATCCATGTGCGTACGGAGGCATGTGTGGGGCCGCTGGTTGCTGGGCGGGGACCCCCGGCGCAAAGGGATGCGCCGCGACACCAGGCAAAGGGTGCGGAGGGTGGTGGCCGGCCGCTAGTGCTGGTGGCGCCTGACCAGGAGCAACTGCGGGCGCACCCGGCATGTGCGGCGCAGCCATCGGAGCTGCAGGTTGTTGCGCTGGGTTTGCGTTGACCGCTCCTGGTGTCTCTGGAACCACAGGAGGACGCACACCAGTCGGAATCGTTGATCGGCACGTTGGGCATGTCTAAAAGATAGAGAACAATACACGTTAGGGCTTGATCTGTGGAGGATTGAGGAGCTCTTCGATATCCTTCGTACCTGCTGGCGCTGGACCCACATCTTCAAGCAGTCGATGTGGAAAATGTGCGAGCATGGTAGCTTCTTGCAGGACGCCGCGTTCATTTCTTCTCGGCAAATGATGCACGTGCGGTCCGTGCCTTGCAACTCTTCCTCGGTCGGGTTCGGGAAACGTTCGTTGAGATTGGCCGTGATCTTGCGGTACCGGAAGTAGGACGAGATGCGGCGCTGCAGATTCTTGATCGACATCCACAGGTCGCGAACAATGTGCAGCGGCATGCCGTAGTACGTGAAAATGAGCATGAAGAACACCTACGAACACAATATAATCATGATATCCGTTGAGTATTTTGAAATCATCAACCACACCATCGTCATCACTCGATGCCACACGTACCAGATAGATGATGAGCTTGAAGATCTCGGACACGAGCTCGAGGTAGAAGAGGTAGGTGAACTTGTTGGCCCAGTTGCCGTCCATGCGCGCGTCGATCACGTACAGCACGTAGCGCAAGAAGATCGCGACCAGTGTGATAAAGAGAATCAGGAACTCGAAGCCAAAGAGGATGAACACCGTCGGCCCCATTTCCATGACCTTCATGCCGCAGATCACGACAAAGACGAAGTCCACCGTCGCCAGCAATGACATGAGCGTGATGAGCCGCGCGTGCGTCATGCGCGTCACCACGTCGGTTTGCTCGATCTAATACGCAGAGATCGCAGCGCAATTAGACTCAACTTCCTCCCAACAACACGAATATTCCTTCGAGGACTTACATATTCGATGCGTGACTGGGAGAGCCAGTGGAATACCTTGAGAAATATGAGCGACGTAAACAGCACGACGACCTGGAAGTTGATCTCGTCGCGGAAGATCGTGAGCGCGAGACAGGTCTCGGTGATAGCGTAGCGCACGTTTTCATGGAGAATCTTGAAAAGATAAATGAACGAGATCCACACCATGGTCAGCGAGCGCCCGCAACGAGAGAGACCATGAATCGCACCAACCCACCTCTACTTCCGCGTCTCTCAGTTGACCGAGGAAGACCGACTTGACCAGCCGCGCGAAGAGGATCGTGATGACGAGGCCGGCATTTCCGAGGATGAGCACGCTGATCTTGGATGTGACGAGGTAGATGACGGCCGGGTAGAACTGCATGCGCGTCATGTACGTGTACCAGAGGAGACCCGCGCACGCGACCAAGCTCGCGGTCGAGTACAACCAGAATTTGACCGCCATGGAGAAGACTGACGCCACACGCACGCTCTCTCTCTTCGTTCCGGTCTTTGTGGGCAACACGCTCCTCCCTTCGCTCGCCTATTTGGGAGAAAAAAAAGAACGTCGACCGCGGACGCTGGTGTGATATGGGCTCGCTGGATCACCCGCTTGATCTCCAATTTTCTCCCTGACAACTGCCCTTCCCAATACGCCTGTACGTGGCAACATTCCACGCAAAATCATCCCTAACTGAAATGTAGTTCCAAAAAACGTTCCTAACAGATTGGTTTCAAGGCCAACTTGCGCTTCTTCAACGCCTTCTTCACCTGGACGATCGGCTTGTTGGCGCAGCTACCCAATAATGGGACTGCGGACGGCGCACGCGCCAGCGGTGGAGCGGTACCCTGCCCACTTGCACGCGATGGACACGCAGTCTTTGCGCTGGATAACTTCTCTGAGGAAGCGGTGTCCGGTGCCTTGCGCTTGGATCGTGACGTCGGCGTGATAAACACGCTTGGCTCGAAATCGAACAAATCGGAGCTCGAATCGGCACTGATCTCATTGGGAACGTCTTCGACCACTTGCACCGTGGGCGTCTGGACATCTCGTTCTTTGACTGTTCGGTAGGGTTCCGTCAACGTCGTGTGAGCGTGGCTATGCTCTAAATGATAAGCGATCCCGACGCACCTCGTTGGATTGCCTTCCGGACAAGAGCACGATTGGACTCTGTGGGAAGTTGAAGTCAAGAACGAGTGAGTTAGAGGAGTGATTTCCTCGAAGCATTCGCGTATCGTACCCGAAAAGTGCACGCTGAAGACGAGAGAATCTGCGTCCCTGCGGATTAGGTTTTCTTCTTCCATGCGGAACATCAAAGCTTCAGCAAGAGTTGACCGAATGCCAAGTGCCGCCTTCAGCCCCTCCACTGTGATTTGCCGCTTCATTTTACCGTGTGTTTCGTTGATTGCTCCTAGCAGTTCACAAGATTAGCCATGATTGAGATCTCGAGCACAAGGAGTGCAATCCCACCGTAAAACACGTCTGTATCGTGAACTGTGACAGCGAAATGGTTGTTTTGCGCCGTCTTCCGAATCACACCGCCATCTTCCAACTAACGGTGTTCCATGAAAGTGAGCAATCCATTATCCAGTGATCGGGGGCGGTAGGAGTTTCGTTACTAACCCCGCCCAACCATTTGACGATTTGTGTCGATGAGCAACCAGGAAAACGTCGCTCAATACTACGAGGCATTTCAGATATGAGTGAAATGTCATGATGTAAATCATCGCAATATTCCATCACCTTTGCTTGTCGATTCTGTCGGACAGAACTACGAATTTCACGAAGTCTTCTCTGCTCAGGGATGCATCATCCTGCTCGTCAGGGATGCACACGGCAGCGCCAGACGCAGGGGACGGTTCTTCGACGCTGTCTTCGACTGCGTCGACTTGTTTGCATCCTTCTTCACCGGAATCTGGTGTGAGTGTTTCGTCGTCCGTTGCGACGCCATTGGACTCTCCATCTGGCTGATGGTTCTGCGAGGCAGTACTCGTGCATTTGGCTTGGGAGAGCGACTCAATGCACTCCTCCGCAGTCTCGATCTCCATTGATACGAGGTGGTGAGGTGTCACAACGCGACCCTGTCCACCAGTTCATCATCATCCGTCAGTCCACAGATGGAAGCCACATAGTTAAACTCAGTCAGACGTACAACAGCGAGTTTAAGCGACGAATCTTGATTGTGGTCGCGGTAGTTTGCTGGAACCGCTCTGAAGTGTTGCGGTTGCCAATCTTCCGGGCAGTTCTCTGAAACAATGCGTTCAAACTTGTAAGTTCTCATCAGCGCGCTTGAGACTCTGTTATCTTACCATTGAAATAAACCTTCATCGTGATTAACCGGTTTCGTGGCAATGGGTCGAGGTTGTTCGTGATGCTCACGAGCGACCGGATAAGCTGAATCGCCTGAGCCTTCACGTGCTGAGGGGTGCAATTGAGCGGACTCGCGCCGGTAAACGATGTTGATAGCTCTTGCGAGCCATCCGGCGCATGCTTGATACTGTACGTGTAGCTGGTTACAGTTGTGAGCTACGTGGAATATAGGAATTGCTCATCCTCGAATATTGCATCGGATTCAGTACCTTTCGAGGATCTGAGCAGGTTGGTGATCTGCAGAAATCGCATACACGCAAAGCGCGACCGACGACAGGAACTTCTTTTTCAGCGCTTCAAAGACTGCCACACTGCGGGTTAGATGTTTTCCGCGTACGTTCTGTGAAACTCAAGGTGCGCGAGTTGATCCCACCTCCATCCTCGAGCCACTGCGTAATCAGCATGGCGTCGTTGGCGTCCTTCGAATCCATTTCCTTCGTCGGCGCAAGACATTTGACGTGCATATCAGCGTACACCTGATAGAAGCCGCAATTGAATCTGTGAGCTGCTTTGTAGAATAGATTGTCGTATCAAAAAGCGACTTCGTACGCGCTCCTTGAAGAGCTCCTCTGGAAACAAATCTACGATGCCGATATCCAATTCCCGCAATACGGTTAGCAAAACGTCGATCAACTCGCCGAGCGCAGCAACTCACTCCTCAGATAGCAAATCTCCGACACCGACACTCGGATCCTGGCGGCAAAATTGAGAGGAAACTCGCAATCTATGAGAACCGTTCAGGGAGCGCAGTGCGTCATATTCGCTGCCTACATGTTGCGGATCACATTGAGGGACTGCAGATGCGTGATCCCCTTAGCCGTCTGCGCCGTTTCCGCGCGCGATGCGGACGTAGTGCGTCGCGGCATTCTCGTTTCTTCCCCACTTCTTCTTGCTTCTCGTTGTTGCCTTCTTGTTGAGTTGTGGGCGCGAGTTTCCTTCCTGTTGATTTGCGAGGCGCGAAAGTTGGGGCGGGGAAATATCGCGTTTGACTTGGATAAAGTATGTGGAGAACAGAGTGGTGGTCTTCACACTTCAAGATCTTGGCAAGGTTCGCACTGCGAACCTAGTGCTTCTTGCTTCAACAGCGGACCAAAGATGGCCGCCTCGAAAGCCACACACGGGCATGGAGCTCAGAAAAGAGGTTAAAGCGACGTGAGGGAGTGAGGAACATTAGAGGGGATATATGCGTCGTTGTGTCAACTCCGAAACGAACAGTGCGGTGGGAGAGCTATAAATCAAATAGATACTGGCGCGACCTCGGATGGATGCCTTACCACGAGCCGAAACCAGACTTGTACTCAAAGTCGGTCGTGATGAGGTAGCGCAGGCGCACTTGCTCCTGCTTGTACACGATAAACTCGTTGAACATCATGGTGCCGGTCTTGGTCGTCGGTGCGATCTGGCCGATGGGCACGACGACGCCGTCCTCGATTTGCTCAAACGTTTCTTCTTTCGGCGCCATTCGGCCCACGCCCAGTGTACTCGCACAACCGCGCGCTTGGACGTCCTTGAAGTCAAGGTACTCGGGGCGGGGCGCTTCGTAGCTCTTACCAAGTGCAACTTCCGCGACGAGTAGCACCGCGCGCGGACGAGACGGCGCCGTCCAGCAGTACTGCGCCGACTTGGTCACTGAGTCGGCAAAGTAGATTCCCTTGCCAAAGTTGTAGCCGTTCTTGGGCGCCTCGGGCGGCGCGATGCGCAAACCTTGTGAGAGAATACCCACAACGTTCGAGAGACGCGAGCCGTGCCAGAGCAGGCGGTGGTTGTCGACCGTCTCGAAATACTCGCGTTTGTCCTGTTCGGCCGGACGCGCAATCTTAAGGATCGACTTGATCTTGAGACCAAACGACGACTGCCCGGGCGCCTGCGTGGTTTCCAAGAACCGCGCAATGCGCTGGAACTCGTCGCTCTTCTCGTCGAGCGGCGCCATGTCCGTGTTGATCATCTTGAACTGCGCCTCGAGCGGGTGCACCTGCGGCGCTTCCTTGCTCTTCTTTTTCTCGTCCTTCTGGAGCTGCTGTGAGATCTCGATATCGGCGAGCACCTGGAGCAAGTCGATCTTGTTCTTCACAGTCTCCATCGTGTCGATCGCCGGAGGCAGCGAGCGGCCAAAGTCGTGCGGGATCAGAGTGTAAAACTCGCTCGAGAGCGTCTTCAAGCTCTTCTTGAGCTGCGCGAGCCGCGTCAGATCAGCCTTGGACAGCTTCTTCATCTTCTTTGCCGGCGCCGTACTCGTCGAGGCCGCGGCCACCGACGTCGAGGTCGTCGCAGCCGCCGCCGCGCGTCGTCGGGTCGTTCTTCCGGTCGTTGGTGCCGGTGCAGCTACCACCGGCGTAGGAGCCGGTGCCGCCGCCGCCGCTGCCGTCTGTGGGTTCTCCATCTCATCAATCGCTGTCAACGCATCCGACAACTGCTGCAGGATCGAGTAGCCCTGCGAGATCTGCGACTTGGACAGACGGCCAAGCGGCATGCGCTTGAGATCAAAGTTCAGCGCCGAGACTTCCTGCGCGATGAGCGATGTGTCGCCAATGAGCTTGAGCAGGTCTTGGACTTCGTTGGGCAGCGAGCAGTCTGGCGTCGCAGTGCTTTGCTTGCTGTCGTTTTCTTTGTCCTCTTCGTCGTCGACGTCGTCGTCGTCATCGTCTGCGAGTTCCACGAGCACGTACAGGCCCTTCTTCTTCACGAACGGACCCTCCAGCGGCCAGTGGTTGCCGCTCTTCTTCGAAAAGTTGCGCTTAAACGAGGCCATCGCGCTATCGAGGGACGAGCCATACGTCTCAACCGTCGACGCTGGCTTCGCGGCGCCCACGCGGCCCCACTTGCGGAAGACCTTGTACAAGCCGCGGTCGTCGATTAGCTGCACCGAGTAATACTTGTTGTTGCTATCAAACAAGAGCAACCACATCAGGTGAGCAACTACTATTGAGACGCAATACATGGTCGTGAAGTCACGAACCCGAGTTGGCCGTAGGTGATGTCCGTGAAATTGAGCATGGCGTTCCAGACGACGCCGTTCTTGTCCGTGTGGATCTCGGCGCCCGTGCTGCTGCGCGAGAGCGGGTCCACGCAGCGCGCGGCGCTCTTGGTCTTCTGCGTCGCCATGGTGTGAGTGTTGTTTGTGTTGGTCCCTTCTTAGCGGTCGGGAGGAGGATAGAAAATGAGGAGCGCCATCGCGCATGTTCGTGTTGCCTTCTCGACGTTTTCCGCACATGTACAAGTCTCCTGGATGGCGGAATGTCGAGTCTCTCGTTGTGACAGTTGATGAGTGTAAGATGATTGGTTAGAATATATTTAAAAATATCCTTATTGGCCGAAATTTATTTGACCATCATTCACTTGTAGGATAGAGGATCATGACCATCACTCAAACGGGATACAGCGTCGATCGGACGCGAACCCTCCGGGGAACACATCATTACGCGAGCGACGCGTAATGACGTTGGTGTGCGAACGTACTCCATTGAGATAGATCATCACAGACAGAGAAGCGTCACAATGAGCGACGTGCCAATGCCGAGCGTGTATACCAGGGCCGTGCGCTGCTGCATCACTACACTGGCGTTCGTGTGGATCACCTTGAGGAAAGCGGCTGCAAACAAACCCATAACGGTCAGTAGCGTGATGACGACGTGTGTGAGCTCAGCGTCCAACGCGCGGTAGCCGCTCCACCTGCCCGTGCGCGTTTTCCACTGGAGCGGCTTGACGTGGTCGGCCTTGGTGAGTTCACTGTGCGGTGCGAGTCCTTTGGACACGAGCCACCGAAGCGCGTCGGCCTGGCCGAGTTCATACGCCCAATTTGTGTCCGCTGCCGACGACGGGAACGCAAACCACCACGGCGGTAGGTAATGTGACGGCTTGATGTCGGCGCTCGAGAAGTAGTTTGGACTGATGGTGACGGTGCGCTTGCCCTGTGGGTCGTCGTCGAACATCGGTTGACTGTCCAGCACGCCGCCGTCGAGAATCAGTTCTCCATCCAATCGAAACGGCAGGCCAGCGAGCGGAGGGAGGCAGCACGACGCCAACAGCGTCTCCATCAAGTGGTCCGCCGACTGGAAACCGCAGGTCTTGCGCCGCGATGTCAGCGCCGACAGCGACGTGACCACGATCGTCGCTTTCCCTGGCTCGGCGTTGAGTGTAGTGTACTTGTCCAGCTTGAGGTGCCGCGAGAAGCCGTCTCGCAGGATCTCGCGGATGCGGAAGGGCCCTTGAATCGAACCGTACGCGATTGGCACATGCTCGTTGACGATCATGTCGGCTGCGGCGTCAAAGTCGGCGTCGATCGCGAGCGCCGTGGCCGCGAGCGCGCCGGCCGACGCGCCGATGAACCGCGCATTGGTCGCGAGTCCGCGCCGCTGCAACACCTTCGCGACACCAAACTCGTAGATCATCATCCATCCGCCGCCCGAGAACGAGAAGCTGTGCGCGTAGGAGGAGCCCATGGTGTCGAGATGCCGGGGGAGAAAACGCTGCTGACGTTTTCCGATGGTTTATTGGTTCGGTTTCTCCAGGGGGTGAGGGCTCATGGTCCAGACGCGTTACAAATAACGTGGGTTCAGCGTCTATCAATTCTCAAAATAAGGTGTATTTCCCTCCAAATAGTTCAAGGGAAGATACTACGTAGTATCTGACTAGCAGCTTTTGATACGTACTTTGTCGAGCGACCTGCGGGGCTGAATTCCTCTTGACGCACCAAGGATCATGGCTCACAACACCCACAGCAGCGTCACCATCAATGAAGTCCCCAGGCCCACTGCGTACGCCGCCGAGCCGCGTTGGCGCACGATGTGGCTGGTCTGGAGATGCAGCTGCCTCAGCATTGCGACCGCAAAGCAGCCCACGACCGTCAGTAGCGTCACCACAACCTGCGGTAGCTCCGTGTCCAAGGCGCGGTACCCAGCGCGCTTCCCAGTCTGCGTCTTCCACTTGAGCGGCTTGACGTGGTCGGCATTGGCGAGATCACTTTCAGGTGCGAGACCTTGCGATACGAGCCACCGGAGCGCGTCGGCCTGGCCCAGCTCATAGACCCACTGCGTGTCTTCCTGTGAGGACGGGAACGCCGTCCACCACGGCGGGAAGTACTGCGACGGCTTGATGGTCGCGCCCGAGTAGTAATTGGGGCTCACCGTGATCGTACGCTCCCCCAGCGGGTCGTCTTCAAACAGCGGCTGGTTGTCCAGCACGCCGCCATCGAGAATGAGTTCGCCGTCCAGTCGGAACGGCCAGCCGGCGAGCGGCGGTGCGCAGCACGAGGCCAATAGCGTCTGCATCAAGTGGTCCGCAGACTCAAAGCCGCAGGTCTTGCGCCGCGACGTCAGGTTCGAGATTGAGGTGTACACGATCGTGACGCGTCCCGGCTCGGCGTTGAGCTGCGTGTACTTGTGGAGGTTGCCGTGCCTCGAGAAGCCTTCTTTCAGATATTCGCGCAGCTGGAACGGGCCGTGGGCCGACGCGTACGCGAGCGGCACGTGGTCGCGGATGATGGTCTCCACAACGGCGTCAAAGTCGGCGCCGATCGCGAGCCCAGTGGCCGCGAGCGCGCCCGCCGAGGTGCCGATGAAGCGCGACATGGACGGCAGCTTGTACTGTTGGAGCACGCGCGCGACGCCAAACTCGTACACCATCATCCAGCCGGCGCCGGCAAACGAGAAGCTGTGCGTGGTCGTTGAGGTCATGGTGCTTGGTCCGTCAGGGGACAAGTCGTCAAATGTGGGGATACGGAGGTCGGGTCAGCCAGCGGTCCACTCAATTCGCAGTGGACGCAATGGAGTGCGACACCCGGCTTTGTATCCAGCCGCTTGGGGGAAACCGTCTGGACGCAACGTGAGATATCAATATGTTTTGAACCACAAATCACCTAGGCACACACGAGCCATTTCTTCGTATGGACTTCGGTGTGTCGAGCGCTGCACTGCTTCACACAGCGAAAAAGGCAAGGAGCTCTCGTGTCGACATCCCACTGGACTCCTGTACAGGACTCCTGTGGGATGTCGACACGAGAGCTCCTTGCCTTTTTGAGACTGGCGGTCACACTGTGACTCACAGCTCATGTTACTACTACTGACTGGACGAAAGAAATCTCACAGTGAACCCACTGCACAGAGCCGTGGGGAGGCCGCCGTGAGATTTTTCTGGCGCAAACCAACTGGATTCAAAGGACCTTGATGAGTTTCTACAGTAATTCTTAGCTTCCGTTCGACGTGTGGAATGGCATTCACACCCCTACGAGCGCGACCAGTAGGCACATGCCGAGACCTAGCGCGGACACTACGGATCCCATTTGGCCGAGGCTTTGGCGGCACGCCGCGAGCTGGAGGCCCTTGGTGGTTTCCACACACGTGCGGTAGAACAGAAGCCGCACCAGCAGCAGCAACTGCATGGCGTCGCCGGCCAGCGCGCGGTTGCCCGTGTGTTTCCCCGACAGTGTCTGCCACTGTAGCGGCTCAAGGATGGGCTTCTTCGACTCCTGCGAACTCATGAGAAGCTTGTTGTCGGTGAGTCACCGCATCGCGTCCACATAGCCCAGCTCAAAGACCCAGACCATGTCGTCTTGGGACGGAGAGAACACACTCCACCACTCTCGAGCACCGTGTATGTGCCCTGCGGATCATCCTCGAAGAGCGGGTCGTTGTCCAAGACGCGTCCGTCCACCACGAGCTCACCGTCATCCAGGCAAATGGAAGGCCCACGATGGGGCACAGCAAGAGGCCATAAGCGTGCGCAGCAAATGCTCTGCCGACGCGAACCCGCAGGTCTGGCGTCGTGATTTGATCGCCGAGAGTGACGTGTACACGCCCGTGACCTTGCCCGGTTCATCGTTGACGCGCACGCGGACGGGCCCACCCACCGAGCTATACTAGTACACTGCCGTCACGTTCTGGTCCACGACAACACGCAGAATATTGCCAAAGTCGACGTCGAGCACGAGCCCCATCGCAGAGATACGCCCGCGGACGTGCCAGTGAAGCGAGAGGTACGCGGGATGTCGTGCTGCTGCCGGGCCTTGGCGACGCCTTACTCGTAGACCATCATCCAGGTCCAAATCGAGACGGAGGGGTCCGTTCGGTGAGCTACAAGGCTTCGGTCGTGCCCCTCCTGCCGTACGGAGCAATTCGTACACGGACATCATCGCCAGCGCACCCTTGTCCAACGACTCGTTGGGTTCACGCTACTCGAGAGATTGGTTTCTCAAAGTGCCTGGCGTCAGCACCACGTTCATACGTAGCCACCGATGGGTCACCAAAGACAACGAACGCCTTGTTGGGTTTCTTCCTGACTTAGACATCGACTCGAACCAAGACAAACAGAAGGGGTCTGACCCTGTCCTTGTTCGTTTCAGCCTAAAACGGAGCTGCTACCCACGACGGTCGAAGGGAGATCGACCCCGCCCTGAACAATGTGCACCACAGAGTTCTTGACGGACTGGGAATCTTCGAGAGTGGATTTGTCGGTGGGAAGGCGTCGGCCACGATCGGCGGTGGGTTTTCGGTGGAGAAGAACTACATGGACCTCGTAGGTCGCAAGGGATGAATTCCTCCCTTTCAGTACCGCCATGAGCTCTGCTTCCTCGCCTTTTGGTGCTCGGGAGGGTCCGCATCCCAAGTCTAAATGGGCCTGTGTGACTGCCAGTCACACCGGCGCGCACAGTCAGTCAGTGACAGACTGTGTGTGGCACAAGGCACAATCGAGTTGGTCAACCGTACATGCCCCGGCCCCAAATGAGATTGCGATGCCCGAATTGTTCGGCGTATTCGATTGGCTCGGCATGACCAGCTCTGTCCCTCCTCTGCATGATTCCAAATTGATGTGGCGTATCTATCAGATCTGCGCGCGACAAAAGCCATAGCTGCATGCTGTAAATCGAGCAGAGCCAGCAGGCCGGATCGCAGTTGGACACCAAGGGAATCGCAATCCCGTGGTGACCACGCGTGGAGAGACATCTTGCCACAAGATGTCAGTGGCGACCCCGATGGAGCGTCTCCCGACTGGCGCCACGCACATTATCCCCACGGCACTGGACGCGATGATCGTCGCCCGCCAAGCGCCATCAGAGGCGACAAAGAAGCGAACCGCCATCAGCCTTGCCCGTTGAGTTCTGGGCAGGCAGAGTGCGAGTCGCCGGCCCCTGTCACCCGATCCTCAAGGGCGTAGATGCGCCCAGAACTCGTGTGGAAGAGCACGCTCCAGCCTTTTCGACACTTGACGTCCGCACCTGCTTGGCGCTCCCAGTTCTGAGTTCTGCAGCGCCATCACGACCCTGAGGCGTCAAGACGCCCAATTCCAGCAGTTCGCTCGCTCACTCGCGAGGCATCACGCAAGCCATTCGCAGTCTAAAAGCGACCCAAGCCCAACGAGAGCCGTAACGAAACGTACCGTTCGGCTCTGTCTCCAGGGTCCACATCGTCGTCGCGTTCTTATGCTCTGTGCCGCTTTGCCGTCAGTGCGACCCAACGACCCCGCCATCGCTGTCAGCGTCAGTCAGCGTTGCGACGTTCGCTCCCAGGTATCCGGTTCCTTCTGGACGAAGGCTCAGCTGTCTGTTCAGCTTCCGGCGGACCAACTGGTACGTGTATTTATCCAATCATCATCCATTACACACTGTTTTCCACCAATCATACCATGTAGTTCTCAGATCTGAACTGGACTGAGCCGGAAAGAGGCTTCCCGAAGAGCTCCTCACCTCTCCGACATCCGATCCCATGTTGGTCTGGCCTCTTTTGCGATGGGAGCGGCTCGACGATGGACGCAGCATTCTTATTATCACAGCGGTGGCATCTCCTTGCGCCCACACAGCGCCAACGCGGCGCGACGTGACTGCTACATTTATCCCCACCCTCGCCCGCTGCTCACCACTGGGCGCCGCGCCATCGCAACCAGCGGCACCGCGCTTGAGAATCGACCGTCTCACCTCCACCATCAGCGACACTTCCACAACGCCACGATGCTCAACAAGTGGCGCGCACGGCGCACAGCTCGCGCCGCGTCCTCCACCGTCAACAAGAGCGACCAGGCCGATCTCCACCATGCAGCACCACCTGCAGCGCCCATGACTCTGGTGGCGTCACGTCATGGGAATGCTCCCGTCCCGACCAAGCCGTCGCCGTCGCCGCCACACGTGGACCTGTGGTCGACCGACGAGATCGACATCGGCATCACCAACATCGTCGTGCCTCCCCAGGGGGGCGTCGAAGGGATCCTCTTTGAGATCTCGGCGCGGTTCCCGCAGGTCGGGCGGCTCTGGCGCGTCCAGCGCAGTGTCGCCGACTTTGCGGCGCTGCATGCGGCCGTCGAGGCGCGCTTCGCGAGCGCGCTCTTTGAGCGCAACATCCACGTGCCGCGCGCGTCACGGCTCTCGTGGGGCGAGCTGCGTGCCAAGTCGTGCGCGCCCAGCGACGACCCGGCCGCGCAGCAGATGCTGCTCAAGCTCAATGCGTACCTGCGCAAGCTGCTCGAGATCCAGGACGTAGTCGACGACGCGCCCTTCCGCGAGTTTATTACTCCGCGGCCGACGTCCTCAGGAGACGCCGAAGTGCGCGCCAAGATGCTGCCGACGCTCGCGATCCAGCCCACGACCAGCGTGGTCTCGGAGTTGCATACGATGAAGCTGCTCGCGTCGCTCACGACCCACTCGCTGCCCGAGAGCAGCGCGCCGCCACCGGTCGAGTCGCAGTGCTCGCATCCGATCCGCTTTGGCTCGGGCATCCAGCTGCGCGCGCTCGGCGGGCTCCGTGTCGGGCTCACCAAGCGCAGCGGACTCTCGGGGTCGCAAAAGGCCGTCGCGGTCGCCGCGGGTGTCGCCGGCATTGCACTGACCGGCCCACTGTCGGCCGCGCTGGCGCTGGGGGCATTGGGGGGCGGTGTGGGCAAGTACCAGATGAACAAGAGCTTTTACCTGACGGTGAACAAGGCCAAGAACACGGGCAAGTCCGGCTTCATGAACGCCATGGCGCACTCGGCGTCGACGGGGAAGAACGGCAGCGGCTGCTTCGTGGTCGAGAACGCCGACCTCGTCTCGGGCCCGCGCCGGCCGCTCAAGTTTGGCGATCTGTTCCACTTGTACTGTCGTAATGTGCGCAAAAGTGTGCGCATTGCGCAGCCGCCTGACTCGAAGCACGGCCACCTCATGGTCACGAACGCCGAGAGCAAGCGCGCGACGCTGCGGCTCGTCTCGCCCTACGGGTCGTCGTCGACCCGCGGGAGCCACGTCGTGTGCGGCAGCCACGTGTACTTGCAAGTGCTCAACGGCCAGTGGGCGGGCCAGTACCTGAGCCTACAGGGCGACTTCCTCGCCACGGGCAACTCGCCGACCGTGTTCAAGATGTGCCAGCACGAGCACGCGTGCCTCGCGAGCGAGGAGACCATCGCGATCCCTCGCGCCCTTGCGCCGCGGAGACCGTTCCAGCTGCGCGTCATGGTGTACAACGTCTGGCTCTTCCCCAGCATCCTCACGAGCGTCAACGACAAGCTCTGTCCGTCGGCCATGCAGCGCGCGCAGGCGATCCCCAAGTGTCTTGGACCCCTCCACGTCGACGTCGTGGTATTTTGCGAGGCGTTCTGTTCAACGGCCCGTGAGATCCTGGTCAAAGGCATGAAAGAGCAAGGATTTTTATTCGAGACCAAGGTCGTGGGCGAGGGCGCGTCCGTGTCCAACAAAAAAGCGATCGACGGCGGCTGCTTCGCGATGAGCCGGTACCCGCTGGAGCATTTCGAGGAGCTCACGTTTGGCGCCACGGCCGTCGGTGACGACCGCATGGCCGACAAAGGTGTTATTTATTTCCAAGTGCGCGTGCCCGACCAGGGCGAGACGGTCCACGTGTTTGGTACCCATTTGCAGGCGTGGGAGACCAAGGTCGCGGTCGCGGCGCGTCACACGCAGTTACGCACACTGCGCGAGTTCATAGACTCGAAGAAGATCTCGCCGCTCGACGCCGTGCTGGTCGCCGGCGACCTCAACGTGGACGCCTGCAGCGCTGCGAGCGCGCGCGAGTACGAGACGATGCTCCACCAGCTGAACGCCGCCGACCTACAACTTAAAGAGACCTCGTCCAAGTTCAGCTTTGACCCGCTCACCAACAAGCTCGCGGTCGGCGGGCTCAGTTCTGGCGGACGAACCGAGCGGCTGGATTACGTGCTGGCGGCGCGCGCACATCGCATGCCGACGCAGAGCTCGGCCGAGATCGTGCCGCTCAAGGCTACGAAGCAGTGGGGCAAACCCACAGGTGCCGCGGGGGAAGACCTTGTGGACCTGTCGGACCACTACCCGGTCGTGTGTGAGCTCCAGTATTGAGAGGCGTGAGCGATGTACGGAGTACCCATACTCCACCAAGAATTATGAATCGAAGAGCAAGATGTTTTTGAGCAGTGCTTTGTGCTCGATCGTTCTTTGTCGCTCAGTGTGCTGGGCTGCGTGCTGCTGAAATGAGAACGAGGATTAGCACTCCGTCGGCGACAAGTGAGGAGGAAGTAGGGACGACTGTGTCAGATAGAATCTGGACAAAATTTGTTCTCTAATTGTAGCCAAGTTGATGGTCAATAGACAGGCTCTAGTGGTCTCTTGTCTTCCGATGGACAAGAGCAGTCGATCGTAAATAGGCACGCTCCAGCGATCTCAGGTCTTCCGATGGACAAGAGCAATAGGCAAATCGTGGCGTCTGTCTCAGCGCGACGTCTTCCAGTGGAAGTGAGCGGTTGTGAGGCGGTAAATGAAAGAGTCGAGACGAGTGTCGCGTGGATGTCTATGGAGGTCGAGCTGCACCGTTGGGAAAGCGTCGTAAGATTGGTTTCTGGGGTGATGCCGCGCACAGCTTCCAATCCGTGGACGACTTCCAGCCACTGATGACTCGTGAAGTCGCTGGAAAGTCCGCGATATACAAAGTCCGCACAGCATGAAGTAGATGTTGACTCCGCAGAGACACAGTGCGACGGTGGCGTCGTTCTTAGTCGCGGTCTGGAGTGCCGACGCCACCACGAACAGCCATGGCACCACCATGCTGCTGGCCGTGGGCACACAAGTCAACAGCGCCTTGCGCACGAAGATCGCCACCTCGACGAGCGCTAGCACCGACGGAAGGTCCCAGGAAACCAAACCGAGGCCGACAAAGCTCAGCAGAAGCGTCTCAATCCATTGGTACCCGAAGAGCTGACCCAGCGACCTGTGCTGCACACTCGGTCTCACAGGCGCCTCGATGACTTCCATCGACTGGGCGAATCCGTTGCGCACGCACCAGTCGTGGCCGTCCTTCTGGCCCAGCAAAAACACCCACTGCAGCTCTTCCGACGACGGCGGGTACATGGACCACCACGGTGGCACATACTGCGACGGGCGGATGTCGGCGTCCGTGTCCAGCAC
>JAADXJ010000540.1:0-19184 GCA_023337735.1 Pythium biforme
GAAGGCCTATGCCCCTGGGATAACGCTTGACCGGCAACCAAAGTGGGACTGTTTGGGGCAGTGGTCTATCTCCACGCTTCGCGCAGACTAGAGTTCAGAAGGCCTATGCCCCTATGATGCCTCTTGACCGACAACCAAAGTGTGCGAGAAGCTAGCACACTTTCCGCTTCTAGTTGTGAATACCAGTACTTGGTGGGACTGTGCGGAGTAGTTTCATCTCCAGGAAATCCTCTACTTCCTGCTTTTTGCTTTTGCGTGGAGTTGAAGGCACCACACGCAACACGCGCTGCTCTCTGCGGCGAAATACGTGATGGATACAGCCCGCTTCAACTTCAACCAACTTAGATAAAATATTTTGTAAGCCCAATGTACTAACATATTTGTGACCGGTAATATTCAGCTTCGTATTGAGACAAGCCAACAGATATTCAGCATGGATCTTTGTGCTGCACGGACAAGATGACAGATTTTCGGTGCTGAAAATCTGTTATGCCAGATCTTCCGATGCCGGATTCCTGATCTGACAGGAATTCAGCATGCACTACAGGTATTCAGCACTCTATGTGAACAACAGGTACTATCAGCGTTCTAGCTACAGATATTAAATAATATTTCTCGGTGCCGCCCAGGTAAATGGTGCGTATCGCAAGGTGGATAATATCGGATAATATCCACCTTGCGATACGCACCATTTACCTGGGCAGCACCGGGACACTTTGGGCCACCATGAGCCAGAAGCTCACAACGCGAGTGCGCATTATCATGTTCTCGGGCTTGTGCGCCAGAACATCACGTGCTTTAACGAGACAATACGGGTGAGCTCTCGCGGTCAAATCGGCCACGCACGCGACGAACCTCGCCAACATCTCGGCAGGCACCATGGGTTCGCTGACCGGGTGTGTCCTTAAATTGGTGGCCGTGATGCTCATTGCTCTCACTGCATTGCTCTCACTGGACAGGTGTCTGCTCCATCTCATCTTGATGTTGCGGACGTTGATGTCAATGATGATGTTGGAGCAGGTCGTGGGCATCGCGGCCTTGCTTCTTGGTGATTCTGAGCACGAGAAAGATACTTTCGAGTCTCGGACGGATGAGAAGCGATTTTTGGCAGAAAATAGATGAAAAGCGAGTCTAGTTGAGATCAACGGATGAGTGAAAAACAAACGGATGATAAGCGAGTCAAACATGGGAATGGGATGAAAACCGAGTGAAAGCACGGGGAATGAGATGTATGAAAACAGCAGAAAGAGAACCGTACGCCCGCGTCTGCTGTGACCGCCACTTACTGAGGAAGACCAGTGAAGTTGAGCCCGGGGGAATGACTGAAGGAAATAGCACGCGCCAGCTCTTCGCACTGCATCATCACCAAATCGGCTTCGTGCTCAAAGCGCAACGACCACACGTAGCGCCCTTTGTTCTCCTGCCACCCCGCCACTCTCCCGTCCAAATACTCCTTGACCGCGACGCCTTCGTCCACGTACTCAAACTGCTTCAAGGCCGACCAGTGCAGGCAGTGAGCAGGCGACTTTATGAGCAAGCGCGGGAGGCTCTTCTCACTGAAGAAATGTTCGTCGCCCGCGTCACGCGTGAGAGCCCAGTCAGAAAATGCTCGCAGATCCAACCACTTTCACGACGTGTGGTGCAATCACAGCGATACGCGTTTCGAACCACCTCGATCTATGGATACACACAATTGAATTAGGTCAATATCAACGGGAGTAGCAAAGAAAACATACCTCGTCGTGCGTCCATGTTGGGTGGTTCGACAGTGGTGCGTGGGCTGGATCGACGATGTCCACAGTGTGTAGAGACATATATCAGTGGCATGTCGGCCACCGTCTTGTTCGCGACCAGGTTGCCCCTGAGCGAGTTTATGTAGCGCTTCACACGCGCGGCAGTAACTGGGACTCCTGAGCGAGCACCCGCCGGGCTGTTGATGTAAGAGTCAGCGTTGAAAACGATCGCTCGGACGATTTTAGAGCCGGCGACACGCATGCGCAGAAAGTTGGCGCGGTAGGAGATGAGCACGCGAGCGCGAACGAATAGCTCCGCAGGAATGGGACCCCAGGGCACAAAAACTCGCACTCAGTGAGAACAGCCAGTGATCCAACAAAAACCCAATAGTACCAATATACCTTGCGCATAGTGGCGGATTTGTTTCACGGAGCCGTTGAGATCTTCAGCAACGAGATTGAGGATGGTGGGTAATGTGCTGTTGAGAACGGTTGGAGTGTTGGCACGAAGGCTCTCGACAGCCACTTTCTTGATCTTGCGGTGAAACGACTCGAGAGGGTTCTGGTTTGGGAGGATGCCAGACACATCACCAGAGCACCAACGTACCAAGTGTCCCATGGTGCCGAGAGTAAACATCTCGGAACCATGCTGCGTACTCGTCCTCGCCATCATCACTCCACTTCGATAAGCACAGCTCGCCGATCGCAGCAAACTGCGCTTGCGTTCGCGCCTGGTGCATCCACACTAGGTGAGGGTAGATGACATCCTCGTAGTACTCGATGCGTGAGGAGGGCCATTTTCCCCTTCGACTTGCGCACGAGATGCGGCCAGCAGTTGAGGAGCACGATGTCGGGCCAAACAACCCGATAGGCGTTGGCAATTGCTGCCGAGTGGTCGAGGCTGTCGAAGCGCAACTTCAAATCGATACCGAACAGCGATTGGCTCATATCCCGTGTCGCTGAAAATAACTCTCGATACGCCGCCTCGTGCTCCGTGCGCACAAACATAAAAGTCTATGGCACGAAATGCTTCGAAAACTTACCTCGGGAATATTCCGTCGAGTACGTACCAAAATTGATGAGAGGCCATCCGCCAATATGCAGCTTGTACGTAATGTCGCTGGCACGGAAAACCGAGTCGCCCTGACCGTCCATAGCAGTCTTGACGTTCATCAAGATGCGACGGCTGGTGAAGATGATGCCGAACGACGTGACGCGCGCATCGTTCTCCGTGAAGCTGTGCTCAAACACACGGAGTACAATGAGGTCGTCGAGCATGTCGAGCACCGACGGGTCGAACGTAGGACCTTCTGGACGACAATAGAACTCACAGCAGCCGCAAAGCTTCTTGCTCACCCATTCGATGAGCGCCGCAAGTGTAACGATCTCGAAGCGCCCTATCACATGCAATAAAAAGTAATTGTGAGAGATAAATAACACAGGGAAATAAATGTATGCGTACCTCCGAGGCGTTTCTTCAGATGTGCGTGGGGAGCATGGACAGAAACTTCTCACCCGCAGCATGGTTCTTCTTGAGCAGGAGAAGACATTTCATGGGACCTGCACCTCCCATAAGGATAGCGTCCGCCTCGTTCTTCACAATCGGAGCGATCCCACCCTTGCCGTCGCCATCTTCGATTGGCTCGTCTTCTCCGCCTTCCTTGGCAGCGATCGGTCCATGAATACCACTCTCTTCGAGAGAGATGTACTCAGTGTGTCGTCTGTGTGAGGCGCACCATACGGATGTACTTGTGCCAGTTGCGATGTGAGACGCAACGATACACTGACGTCTGTTGACGAGATCCTTGGTTGTGGGAGAATCTGTAGTCAAGTCCATCGCGATGCTGCGTTGCCGCGAGCGCCTCCGCCACTGTGCTGTGCTCGGACAGGTCATCGAAGCGGCGCTTTCCGGTGACTCTGACCTCTTCGTTCACTTCTGCGTCGTAGATCGGTGCAAGTTCCTCGTCCATGGCTAGCTGGAGAATGAAAGCATCTCCGCGAACTCTGAAAAGTGGCGGGGAGGCTGTAGCTTTCCCGTGTTGCCCTCAAAGCCACCAATTTAGTTCCCGCCAAAAATACGAACCTAGTACGAACTTTAAGACGGTTTTAGTAGGACATTATCGGTACCTTTGAGGACACAGCAATGGAAGGGAGCACACCACCAGACATAATTAAATATACTCGCTTTCCATCCAGCATGACACTGATTCATCCATTTGGCGTTGTGTCAATCGGTTTCCATCTCTTTTCTGCCAAAACTCGCTTTTCATCCGTCAAAGACTCGAAATAATCCGCACCATCTGAGCACGCGCTAACGCGCTACGCTGGCGGTCGTCACGGCGCTGCGGGACCATGAGCTGCCTGTTGACTT
Source organism: Pythium biforme (assembly GCA_023337735.1). Classification (NCBI taxonomy): domain Eukaryota; phylum Oomycota; class Peronosporomycetes; order Pythiales; family Pythiaceae; genus Pythium; species Pythium biforme. The sequence goes on from JAADXJ010000540.1 coordinate 4,105, forward strand.
CCGTTGACTCGTTTTGAAAAAGCGGCGAGGGCCGGGCGCGCGTCATAGGCAACATACAGTTCCACGACGGCACGTCCCGGTAGCTGACGCGACCTAGCGTGACCGTGCCCAAGCACTGAGGATCACAATCGAGCTGGGCCAGACCGTGGCAGTCTGGCTTCGCTGCCTGCGCGGGCTTGTGGGCCAAGGAACCGACGCTTTTCGTCCCCTTGAGCGCGCAGAACAGCGCCTACACACTGGAGACTGTGTCGACCCAGGATTGAGCCCGCGGCCGAGAGGGCGAACGTGCACGACTTTCTTTGTGCTGTTCCGACGGATAATACATTGAGTGGGCGTGGGTGGCGATCAGTTTTCCAGTGGGCAGCGGCGGGTTGGAATCGCTTGTGCCGCACCTCAGCACATGTGTTCCGCGTTCTCACATTATTACTGCAGCGAGCTTACTCTGGATTTGCGTGGTCGCCGCTCGTGTAGCGAAAAGTTTACTCGTCCACGTGGGACCGCGAAATAGATGCTCGTTTGACTCGGTTCTATTTTGTCTTCGAAGCGTTGCGTGGATGATTTATCTCAGTCCCAAATCCTGACCTGTCCCGTATCTGTCCCCCCCAAAATACCGATTGCAAGTCTGTTGTTTTCTATTTCGAAGTAGTGGTCTACTCGGTTTTGGTTCTCTCGCGTTCCTGCCCCTCCGCCGTCAAGCCTGAGCGAATATTGCGGCCTTCCTGTGCAAGCTTTTCCACACCGTAGTCGTCTACATATGAGAAGAGTTGATCTCCGTCGGCATCGACTGGGATGTTGCCGAGTCGCAAGTGCTGCGGTGATATCAAGTACATAGTCAGCGACCCTTCACATAACCGAATCAAAATGAGTGAGATGATTACCTTGGCAATGCCGCGGCGAAGATCTGCCGTGAAGATGCCCGGCGCCATGTTGTAGCGCACGCACAGTTTGGTGGTGAATTGGCGGGGCAAGACGCCGCGCGGACGGTTCTCGTGGATCTCGGCCGAGCGGTTGTTCTCCACAAACGTGCGATGACGCTGCTGCTTTAGCTGCTTCTGTTGGTCCGCTTCTTCCAAAAGCGTCGCGACCTCGGCTTCGTTGATCGACTCGTTTGCGGCAAAGGATCTCTCCAAGTAAGCCTGCCACTGGTCTCCTTCTGTGACCCCCTGCCACGCCCGAATGACTTCCTGGTAGATGACGCCCTCGCGGAACTTCTGCATGGCACGATCTTCAGCGGCGCCTAGCAGGATGCGGTGGGAGACGTCCTTGCGCTCGGTAGCGAGGATTGTGTTCTGATCTTCGTAGAGAGACACAGAGTGAAGCTTGCCTCCAAATGTGCTGCTCAACAGCACAAGGCCCTCGGCAGGCGCGATCGGGATTCGTACGATACGAGTCGTGTCTGCAAAGAAACAAGAGATATCACAGGTGAAACCAAGGCGTTGGTCAGGGTGGTTTTCGACGACTCAGGTGTACCGATCGCAGCCTCAAACTGAGTCCTTGTCATGCCCTTTGTGGCGACAGCGAGAGCTCCGCCAACCATGCAGCGGATCTGGTGGAGCAGAAAGGCCTGACCAACAATGTGAACTCGCAGGAACGGCTCGCCAAAGAAGTCTCGGATGAGCGAACCCGAGCACGAATAGATCGCGCGGCGATGGCGCGGGAGCGGCTTCCGTGTCTTCTCCTCGGAGTCTGCAAACTGGTCCGAGTACTCTGGCGACATAAAGCCACGCCCAGTCGCTTCCTCCTCGGCATCCCCCGTGATCTTGTCATCGGCTTCGTCTTCCTCGTCGTCAGCATCGTCACCAGCCGACTCGGCGCCGCGGAGCGCGTCTCTGCTCGCACGCATACGCGCGTGTTGACGATAGAAAAATGCACGGGACTTGGTAAAGTTGTGAAAGTCGTGGATACCTTCGTAGCGACGCAGCGCGCTGCAAAACTCGTCGATGGCTTGCTCTTCGTCCCATTCGTTCTCAGAAGCACCGGCCGATCGCCCGAGAAAGCTCTCTTTGAGGAACGAGAGCGGCATGAAGTACTCGTACTCGCGCAGCACGCAGTTCTTACGCGCTGAGAAGCGCTTGTTCACGCGCGTGCACGAGAAAATGCGGATCGTCGGCGGCAGCGCCGCGTTAATGGACTCGGCCAGCCCGCGGATGCGACCAGTCTCCAGGTCCACGGTCTTCTCCTCGTCGATCAACAGCTTCCCAGAGAACTACAAATGGTCAAGAATCCGGTAGGGGTGAGTACTTGCTATGTGGAGACAGCCCTCAAATCGACAGCGGACAGCGCACCACAATGCAGCCAGCGTGGACGCCCTTGTCCGTGCGGCTGCTCCGTGACCAGTCGATCTTGGACAAGTCCACGAAGTTGGACTCACGCATCGCACCCGCCGTCAAGATGGCCTTGCGTAGCTCGTTCTCGATGGTTGGTACGTCCTTGTTGAGCTGCACGCCGTGGTAGCCCGTGCCCAGGTAGCCCGCGACCATCGCGACCTTGCGCTTGACCAGCTTGGGCTCGCTTGCCGAGCTCGGCGACGCATCGCTCGCGAACGACCGCGCGCCAAGCGACGCCGACAGCGCGGATCCATAGACCGATGGATGCAGCAGCGAGTTGCGAGGGCCCACGTGCCACTGGCCCAGCGGGCTGCGCCGCGCGGTGCCGCGAACAGCCCCCCACATATTTCAGTTGCCTGCCGAGCTTCCGCCACCCAATGAGCGTTCTGTCGGTTGATGTTGCCGTTCATTTGACCTACTTTTGACATTGGACAATGTACTGTGGACAGCTGAATACAAGTCCCCAGGTATGTGGCCCATAGAAACTTCAAGTGAAAAACGAGGTTTTATTGACCCTTAGAAACGAAAAACCTCAATAGAGCTCTCGCTCGTCGACCGAGCCGAGACGTCGGTGGTGCCGTTGGGGGCCGAGGAACCACCACCACAACGCATCTTTTCCGCAGCAGCTTCGTCCACGATGGTCATGGCAATCCGCGTCGCCTCCGCGCTCTCCAAGTCGCTCCGTGCGTCGTCCTCGCGCCTTGCGCCTAGTGCTTTCGCCTGGCGCTCGGTCTCGCGCGCGCAGCAGCAGCCGGCGATCGCGTTCTTCTCGACCAAGTACACGCCGCAGCACGAGTACATCACGGTCAACGGCTCGGAGGGCACGATCGGCATCACGGACTTTGCACAGAACTCGCTCGGCGATGTCGTGTTCGTCGACCTGCCGTCGGTCGGCGACTCGTTTGCCAAGGGGTACGAACCTGCTTTACATGGTGACCAACTGCCACGGTGGAGGGACAACATGCTAACAGTTTGCGAATGCTTGCGTAGTGATGCGTTTGGTGCCGTCGAGTCGGTCAAGGCCGCTAGCGATGTGTACGCTCCGGTGTCGGGCACGGTCGTTGCCGTGAACGAGGCATGTGGATGGCGGCAAGTTTGCAGTCGGCGGGGGTGAAATAAATCTAATGTGAGTTTGCGTGATAGAACCTGAGCGAGAGCCCGAACCTCGTGAACGAGGAGGCCATGACCGGCGGCTGGTTTATCAAGATCAACGTGGAGAACCCGGCGGAGCTCGATGAGCTGCTCGACGAGCCGGCGTACAAGGAGCACTGCGAGAACGAGGACCACTAAAGCAGCCCCAGTGCTCCCTACCGAGTCTTTTTGTGCAGCCTAAAGCACGCTCGCTAGATGTGCTGCCGCCGCGCCTCCTTCCCGCACAGTGACCGAGACTTTCCGTTCTCTCGCTCCCATATAAACACGCATTTTTTTCCACGTGTTTCCCCATTTCGCTCATCTGAGACCATTCGTCTCCATCTCGCCACCCGTCCGACCACGTCAGACGCAAAGGCGACGCAGCACCACGCCATGCGTCTATTTCTGCTATTTCCGTGAAACCTACGCAAGTCGTAATTACGAAATACTCTGGTACTAGTTTAGTACTTTTGATCGTTTTCAGATTCAAACCCACACAAAAGAGAAAAAAGCGCGCGCACGGGCAGTCAGTCTCTCTGCCAAAACCTCCCACAGTAATAAAAGGAAAAGTTCTTCAACACCAAGCACGAAGGCCAAAGCCTCTCCTCTCTCTCTCTCTCTGTCTCCGTCCCCTTACGCGTGAAGACGATTGTGACGCGAGAAGACGATGGCAGACGACGGCAACGTCAAGGTGTTTTGCCGCGTGCGGCCGCCGAACGAGCGCGAGGGCGGCGCAACGGCGTTCACGAAAAAGTGCGTAACCGTGCCCAGCGCGGACCCGCTCCAGCAGACCGTGCTGCTCCAGCTCAAGGGCGGGCTCGCCGCCCCCAAAACATTCACATTCGACCGCGTGTTCCATGAGCATTCGAACCAGAACGAGGTCTTCGAGCTCGTGGGCGTGCCGATCACGAGGGCATGTCTCGAAGGATACAACGGCACGATCTTCGCGTACGGCCAGACCGGCTCGGGCAAGACTTTCACGATGCAAGGTCCCGACGACGTGATCGACGCCGATGCGCGCCTGCTTAGCGAGAAGGAGCTCGGGCTGCGAGGACTCGTGCCGCGAGTGCTCGACTATTTGTTCCAAGACGCGCATGCTACCGGCCAGTTGCGTTTCCCGACGGATGCCACGCGCGTCGAGCACACGTTTGCGTGCTCCTTCATGGAAATCTACAACGAGCGCGTGTACGACTTGCTCGACCACGGCAGCACGCGCGACGCCGCTGGCCTGACGCTTCGCGACAATGGGCGCAAAGGAGTTTACGTCGACGGACTCATCGAAAGTGTCGTGACCAACGCCAAGCAAGCCGCGGAACTCATGGCTATTGGTGCGCGGAATCGACGTGTCGGTCAAACCGCCATGAATCGCGAAAGTAGTCGATCGCACAGTGTGTTCGTGCTCCAGATCCAGTCCAAGGAAACAACCGCAGAAGGTATCACGCGAACGCGACATTCTCGCTTCAATCTTGTCGATCTCGCCGGCTCCGAGCGTCAGACGAGCACAGAAGCCGCGGGGGAGCGGCTCAAAGAAGCTGGACAAATTAACAAGTCGTTGTCAGCTCTTGGCAATGTCATCATGGGATTGGTTGACCAATCCGCCGGAAAGAATCGCCATGTGCACTACCGCGACTCCAAGTTGACGTTCCTACTCAAGGACTCTCTCGGCGGTAATTCCAAGACCTTCATGATCGCGACCGTATCCCCCGCAGAAAACTCATCGCACGAGACTCATTCCACGCTCAAATTTGCTCAACGCGCGAAGTTAATTCGAAACAGCGCCGTCATCAACGAAGACACAAGCGGAAGCGTGCTCGTATTGCAAGAAGAGATTCTCCGTTTGCGCCGCCAGCTCCAAGAAGCTCAACATGGTAGCAGTGCTGGGTCTGATCTAATTGGAGAAGCGCGCTTGGCGAGCCTTCACAATCAGCAAGCTCTGGCGACAGATGGAGCACCCGGTTCGGATGCCCTCGGCAGCGCATTGAACAAGCGCCTCGAGGAACTCGAGGCGTCAATTACGTTCGCACTCGAGAAGAACGAAGACTTAGCGAGAACAAACGGCCAACTCTCTGTGCGATCAGGCCACATGGAAGCATTGTGCTCTGAGCTGAAGAGGAATGTATCCAGTTTGAAACTCCGACTTCGCTTGGGGAGCGGATCCCGAGGCGAAGACATTGCCGAGTACGACTCTTCAGCTGATGCCATCGAGTGGCGCATGAAGTATGAAGAACTGGAAGAAGCGTTCGTGGAACTGCAAGATCGTTTGCGTGCTACTGGCTCACCTGATGCAGAAGAAAACGGTGGGAAGGTTCAGCAGTTAAACCTCATGTATGCGACTCTGGCGAAGCAGCTTGCCCATGCAATTCGTGAGAAACATGATATGTCAAGACGGCTCGAGAACAAGTCGGTGGCGCGCGATGATGAGGAAGACAAGCTGGCACATCTCGAGGCAGAAATGAGGCATCGTTCTATTGAGTTCGAGTCGAGACTCAATTCTGTTCTTACAGCAAACGCTGCCGCGGAGGCCAAGGCAGAAGCCGCATCACTTGAGTTGCTCCACAGCAAGCAAAAAGAGACAGCTTGGAAGATTGATCAACATCAGTCCCAATTTGTGATTGCTCAACTGCAAGAAAAGATCATGCAACTCGAAACTGGTATAACGGCGGCACAAGCATTGATTGTCGAGGAGAAGCAGCAGCGGATCGAACTCGAAATGAGTCTGATCCAAGATCATGCGAACAGAGTTCAGCACTTGGAGAATCAGTTGGCCGAGAAGATGACAGATAGTTTTGAGCAAGCCCGCACTCAAGAGAAGCTCCACATCGACTTGCAGGAGCTTAAATCGAACAACAACACCATGGAGCAGGCTATCGCGAGCCTCAGTGGTGCGAAAACTGAGCTTGAGCAGACGGTCCTCGAGTTGAAGACAGAGCTTGGCGCCAAGGAGACCCAGAACAGCGAGCTTCTTTCCGTCCAGCACTCGAATTCCGTGCTCATTGACGAACTCACCTTAAAGTGCGGCAAGTTGGAAGGCATCAAGTCGGAGCTCGTGTTGAACCTTGAGGAGACAAGAGGTTTGTTGGAGAATGAGCGGCAAGGTCGTCACGTCGCTGAGACCAATCTAGCTTCGATGTCTGAATCCTTTCTTAAAGTGAAGTCCGACAATCACGAACTCGGTGCCACCGTGGAGGATCTGAAGTTGGGTGCCACGAAGTTGACGGACAGGATCAGTATTCTCCAGGAGGAAATGGGAAAATCCTCAGAACTTCTCCAAATCACAGAGGACGCACTTCGGGAGTGCAAAGAAGAAATGACCGAGCGCACGAAAGACTACAACATGAAGATCTTGGCGCTCAAGAGTGAGTGTGCCGATCTTGATGCTCAGCGAGAGAAAGAAGTTGCCGACAGCAATGAGGCGATTGCTTGTCTCCAAGAGCATCACCGCAAGGAAATTGAGGAGCTGAATGCGTTGACGCAAAAGGCTGCAGGCGAGCATAAGACACGAGCCGATCAGCTTCACGCGGAGATCAAGGATGCGGAGGCGCGATTGAGCATCACTCGCCGAGAGCACCAGGAACTGGTTGATAGTCTGCGACGGGAACTCGAAAGCTTGGAGACCTCGCTGGCTGTCGAGAAACAGCTACGTGTCAACGAGCGACAGGAAGCACAGGGACAACGCGAAGAACTTGAGTTGAAGCACACGGAGGAAACGAAGCAACTGACCGCAGTTGCGACCAAGCAAAAGAGTGAAGACGACGCCACTATTACGGCATTAACCCGAACGATTGAAGAAAAGACCGGGACCATCATCGAGCGTGACGCGACGATCATTGACCTCGGTGCGAACGTATCAACACTCGAGAACGAGCGGAACAGGGCTGAATCAACCATCAGTGAACTACGAGATGCTCTTCAAACTACTGAAGTTGAACGAGACGAGTTGAAGACACAATCTACCGCCCTGGAAAAAAAGCTTGCCGCAGTAACTGCGGAGCGCTGCACAGCAGAACGACAAGCTCAAAGCCTGACCGAAGAAGTCGCGGCACTGCAAGAGCATATTCGTCAGCGCGAGGACACAATCAGCTCAGGCCTCCAGCAGATCGACGACCTTGAGAGGCAGCTAGATCACGCGAAGAAAGACAACGAAAAGCTCCACGCAAATCTGGAGCAAGCGCTCGAAGCCTTTGACGAAGCCGCTCTCGCGCACAAAACCACTCTTTCGCGTCTTGAAGACTCACACAAGACGGAGGTTGAGCGCCTTTCATCGGAAGCGGAAGAACACATCGAGAAGCTGAAGAAGAATTTGGAGGCTCTCAGCGCGGACATTGAGGCGAAGGTCGGAGAGATGGAGCGTCTCCAAGATACTGTGAAGAGTCAGCTCTTGACCATTGCGTGTGTTGAGAGCGAGTTTGCCTCCGAGCAAGAACTTAAGACTGCGACTCTTGGTCAACTCGCTGAAGTACGAGCCGAATTACAGGATCGTGACTCGACCATCGCAAAGAAGAACGATCAAATCGCTTGCGCGAACCAGAAAATCGAGATGATTCAGGAGGAGGGGGAAGAACAGAGAGTTCGGTTGAGCGGACAAATTCAACTCCTGGAGGCTGACTTAAAGGATATCAGCAGAGCGCATGACGTCCTCACATCATCACATTCTACGCTGATGAAGTTGCAGAAAGACACCATCGCAGAAAAACGCTTGGTCGAGGAGGCGAATGCTGAGAATTTGCGACGAAACGAAGATTTGAGCTTCCAGTTGGGAGACCTGCAAAGTCGCAGTTCGATTCTGTCAGCTACCATTGAGCACTTGGAAGGTGACATTCGTGCTCAAGCGAAGGAGATCGAAGCGTGGGAGAAGAAGAAGGAGGAAGCAGTTAGGGTCGTAGCTGACTTGAAGGGGTTGGTCGCGCAGCGAGACGATGAACTCGACGAGAAGGATAGTGTCATCAGCGGGATGGAAGAGACGATTGAGAATCTCGAAGCTGACAAGGAGCAGGGTGCTGCTAAACTTCGCGAGTTTGAAGTAGCTTTGGACACTTTGAAATCGGAACATTCATCAACGACTGAAGCTCTAGAGACGACCAGAGCTACACTGAACGGCGTGAACGGCAAGCTCAAAGCAACCGAGGAGCAGTATCGCGCTGTTGTAGAGCAGCAAAGCACAGCCCAAGCGCGCCTTCGCGAACAGCTCGCTTCTGTTACGAGCGAGTTGGATTCGGCGAAGCAGGTGATCAGCTCTCAGAAGATTGAAACCCAGCGTGATGGAGAAACGATTGGCCGTCTTTCGGAAGAACTAGATCAGCTCATCGTGAAGAACCAGGAAGCGGAGGCAAAGATCGTCCGAGTGGAGGCCTCGAGACGGGAGGAACTCAAAGCGCACGCGGAGTCCAGTCTGTCGTTGGAGCAAACCGTTGTCAAGATCCGAGAGACATTGCGCATCACTGAACTCGCAAAAAAAGCGACTGAAGAATCGCTTGCTGCAAGACTGTCTGAGCTCAACGACTGCAAGCAAGCGCTCAAGGCATCCCAAATAGAAATTGAAGAGGCGCTGAACAAGATTGCAGTCTCTGATAACGATCGGATGTCTCAACTCGCTTCGTGGGAGGAGTCGAAGTCTGCACTCAGTTCGACCATCAAGGAGCTTCAGCAACGAGTGGACGAGGAACGACAGAGCACGGAGGAGCTGAAAAAGGAAGCAACGGAGACTCAGCGTGCTCTTGAGAGTGACATCGCTGCGCTGCGCCAAGAACTGGACCACTCCTCCGAAAAGGTCACGCGCCAGCGTAAGCGAAATGAAACGCTGGTCGAAACGAATACACAGTTGTCGCAAGACCTCGGAGAGATGGAAGCTGCTACCGCCAAGCAAGCTGAACACGTCACTCAGTTGGAAGAAGAACTTGTGGAATCACAAGAACGGCAGTCCACGGCAGACAGAGAACTCCAGCAGACGAAGGTCCTGCTTTCTGCGACGAAGAATGAGTTGAAGGAGCTGGAGACGAAGTACAAGGTACTTTCAGACGAGTTTAACTCGGTGAGGGAGGATCTAAAGCGGAAGCAGGCCGATTGGGAGAGAAAGGACAAAGATCTCCAAGGACGAATGTCCGTGGTTGCAGAGATGGAGGTCCAGATCGCTGACGATTCAAAGAAGCTTACCGATGAGAAGGTGTCGGTCGCACGGAGAAAGACAGAGGCCGAGAAAATCAAGCGGGAGTACGAGCAGTACAAGAAACGCGTCGAAGAACTTGAGACCTTGAAGATTCAACTCTCGAAAGAGAAGGAAAAATACCGACGTGAGGTCACTCTCTTGACGATGCGACTGGAGCAGATCTCAAAGGAAAACGACAAACTGGTCGGACACGACAACAAGCGCCAACGAATCCAGCACCACATGCAAGTGAAGGAAGAAAACAATCGTCTCCAAGCCGAAGTCCGTCTGCTGACCGAGGAGAAGCTCAAGCTCGAAGTACGGGTTGAACGACTGGCGATGTCGTTGAAGGAGAAGGAGAACTTGGTGAACGACGTTCAGATTGACACTCCGCGGTCACCGTCATCATCAAAGTCGAGCGCAAGTATTCGGAATGGATCTCAGATCGTATCCTCAACGACAGCACCACTCGCAACCAAGTCTTTCGAGTCTGGATTGATCGAGTCCACGGCGCGGAAACGTCTGCGGTCACTGAACCAGTGAGTATGTTCTTTAGATAGATACTAATAATGCGCTGATCCCTCGTTCTTGCATCTGCTCGCCGTGAACCCCTTTCATTTCCACACGCATTGCCTTCCTGGATCAGCGACAGCGATATGGCCTCGCTCGTGGATATCGCCCGGGCAATGGACAAGGAGAAGGCGTCCCACGAACACAAGCCGTCTATGGTCTCTGCATTGAAACCAACGACACACTCTCTCGTTGATATCGCACGAGAGCAGCAACCCGCAGCTTCCACTGCCATCCTGACAAAGCCACTGACGCTGATTGACGTGGCGCGCAAGGCCGACGCTACCACAAAGGAAGCGGCTTCCACTGCGACGGCCGTGTCGCTGCAAAGTCTCGCGCGCGAGATCAATGACGAAGAGCGCCAACGAATCGACGCAGCTATCACGAAGGTTGCGACGGCTGTCAAGCACGAGAAAGCGCAGCAGCGCGCAGAGGTGCTCAAGGCTGCGACGAACGACGTGCTCCGCGACGAGCAAAAGGAGGCCGCTGCTTCTCAAACGAAAATGTCATCCGAGGCGTCTCATTCCGACCGTCAGGAGCGTCCCACGAAGGCGTCTCCGCTACCACCAGCCAAGCAACAGTCCGAGCACGAGGGAGGCAACGACGAGGGATACTCGAGCTTTGAAGACGACGAAGAACATGGATCGACCAAGAAGAAGAATGTCATCACCACGAAGAAAGGTCCCGAGAAGCGCATTGCAGAGCAGGAGGACAACCAAAGCGACTCCGGCTCGGCTGGCGGACCAGAGAAGACCACACCGAGCGCGTCTCCGCTCGCGAAAGAATTTTTGCGCGCCATCTACCGCGGCGATGCGCGCCGCGTGCGCGACATGATGCGCGACGACGTCGACCTGGACGCCAGCACCGCCGACCAAGTGAGAACTGATGGGGGGAATATGAGGGGACTCTCGAGACTGACGGACTCTTGTGTATGAAGCACGGATGGAGTGCGCTCCACTGGACGGCGTCGCAAGGACACAACGAGATCCTGTCGGCGTTGCTGGAGACGAACAAGGCGCCACCGCGCGTGGACGCTGTCGAGCACGTGAACGGCTGGACGGCGCTGCATCTCGCTGTGCTGCGCGACGCCTTCGCATGCGCCAAGAAACTGCTCTACGCCGGCGCACGCACGTCGATTCGGGACGTATATGGTGATAGCGTGCTGGATTTGCTGCGGGCCGTCAAGGGCAAAAAGAAAGAGCGCTGGCTGCTTCTGCTGGACGCGTCTCGTCACAAATGAGTTGAAATGCTGTTTTTCAAAGGGGTTTTCTCTCGGTATATTTCATCATCATCATGCGCAATTACAAAAGGACAGGGACGTACCCCCACCCGGAACGCCAACATCGGGGTCGTTCCCCTGCCGCCGTTCTTTTCTCTTCCGTCTTCTTGTCGTTGATTTACGAGGACGCGCCAAACGTGCCGACGTTGTCCTTTTTGTCGTTCTTCTCGACCTTGACCGACTCGCGGTACTTTTGGAGATACAGCTTGAGCGGCTCGACGTAGCAGTCGAAACCGAGCGTGCTCATGGCCCAGATGATATCGTCGCCGTTGATGGTCTTGCGCTTCTCCTGCTGGCACTTGTCGCTCGCCTCGCTCGTGATGAACGAGATGAACTCGCTCACGCACTCTTGGACCGTCTCCTTGCCGTCCTTGGCGATCTTCGCGGTCGACGGGAGCGACACCTTCATGATGCGCGAGATGTTGGCCGTCGGCAGGAAGCGGTCCTGCTCGCGGATCTCGTCGTTGTCTTGGTCTTCCTTGCTCGACATACTGGTAGTATTCGCACTGACTTGGTGACTTTACGCCTGGTCTTCTCTTTTCGTGTGAGTGTGTTTTGCTGTTTCTTTTCTCTTCGGGGGATTGGTCAGTTTGTTATCCAACCCAACCACTGCGTGTGTGCGAAATGTATAATAGTTTACCGATCATAAATTCCCGCGCGAAAAACCGCGGAGGCAGAGACAAACACAACAACAAGGGAAATGAATTTTCCAAACGGGTTTATTTTACTTTCGTAGCGATGAAGTTTTCGGAGGAAATACCAGAAATCGATATGACATCATTTCCTGGATTTATCCGCGAATGAGACTGGGAGCGCAGAGAATGGGGAAGCAAAGCGTCTATGTGATTCTTGAGTCTGTGCACCATCGACTGGAGACCTTCCCACCGTTGTCCTACTCGTCGTCCTCGCCGACTTCGTCTTCGTTCACATCGTCGGTCTTGAAGAAAGTGTACGAGAGCGTGATGTTGTGGACGCCGGCCATGGACGGATCCTCGCAGATTTCCGGGTCGATGAAGAAGAACACGGGCATGTCGATCTCTTCGTTGGCCTTGAGGCGCTGCTCCTCGAAGCAGAAGCACTGGATCTTGTTGAAGTACACGCCAGTCTTGGGTGGGTACACGTTGTAGGTCGCGACGCCCGTGATGGGCTTGTCGGTCTTGTTCTTGGCCGTGAAGAACGCGAGCGCTATCTCGCCGGGCACAATGAGCAGGTCGCGCTGCTGCGGGCGGAACGTCCAGGGCATTGAGCCGCTCACACCGCCGTCGAATGTCACGCGGATCGGACGCGCGTCCTCGCGCGGCGTGAGCTTGTCGGCGACGAACACGTCGGCGCGCTGCGTCGTGCCGCCAAAGCCCGTCATCTGGCAAAAAATCTTGTACAGTGGCACGGCCGCGTACGAGATGCCGACCCACGCGACCGCGATGCCGGCAAAGTAGATGAGCGCGCGGCGGTTGCGCTCCTTTAGCGCGGCCTTCTCGGCCTTCTCCTGCGCGGCGCGGCGCGAGGACGACGAGGACGACGATGACGCAAAGCCACGCGCCCGGGCCATCCACACGCGGGTAACGAGCGGCGTGCCGCGGCCGCCCGTGCCACGCGCTGCAGGCACCACCCATCCATGCAGTGCGATGGAAGACATAGGAGAGGTGGCGCTGTGGTGCAGGGCACCGGAGGCCGCGCGGTTCACGACCAATGCGCGCAGCAGCATGTTCGACACGCACGGCAACTTGTTGGATGTGCTCTCATTTATGTTGGGCCGGGGTGGGCCATGGTGGACGACTGTATGCATCAGTTGTTGAAGTGTTTTAAACAACATAGTAGTATTTGACAAAACATGAGTAGAAACAGCAGGCTCCGAAACTGATGGAGGTTGCGTTGCATGAGTTGTGAGATGCACGATGGTGACGGAAGCAGCTCACCAAGCATGTCCGCTCGGCGGGGCCACCGTAACGCGTGTTGGGTATCACGCCTGCAGAAGACTGTCGTTATATGTGTATCTGACTGTGGACAGGTAGATGGACCCGAGTGTTTGGACTTCGGTGCCTCAGGCAACTCGACTGCAGACGCTCGACGAGTGGGCACGCGCATGATACTGGTTGCAGTGGTCAGTGGGGAATGACATCTTCGCGGAGACATGCTCACTTTGCTGTCACGTGACACTGTTTCGGCGCTTGTGATGGTCTGTTCGTTCAGAACGTGAAATGGTTGGACGTTTCCTGTTGAAGCCATAAACGAGCACAGGTCACTCATGGCGGACACGAGTAGGTCTCGGTCCACCGGGCGGCGCAAGAGCAACACGAAGAGGCGTGGTAGGATGCTGATGCTCATGGCAGTTTTTCGTTGTGTTCTCCAAGCCGCGAAGCAGGAACAAGCTGAATTTATCCCCTTATCGCGCGCCGCGTCTTGGAGATGGTGGCACACAAGTGTAAACTGTGCTGCTGTCCTCGAGTCGATGCGATTTTCACGACAAAAGCCGTCCCCCCAGATGAAGAGAAACTGCTTACTCGTTCTCCTCAGCGCGGACGCGCGCGTTGGCGTTCGTCACACGGACGTTGAGCTGCTCGGCGCGCTCGACGATCTCGCGGCGCTTGCGGCCCGACACGTTGTGCGCGATCTCGGCGCAGTACTTGCGGTTGTGCATCAAGAGCAGCTCGAGCTCGGCGGCGTTGTTCACGACGAACTTGAGGAAGCCGTTCGGGAGCGTGTGGCGCGTCTTCTTGTTCGAGCCGTAGCCGACGTTCGGCATGCGGATGGCACCCTTGAACTTACGACGAACGCGGCCATCGATACCCTTCGGGCGGCGCCACGACTCCTGCAATGCGCCACGCGCGACAACACCATCGCAATGACTCGCTTAGTTCCCTGTTTGCCCTAGTCCACCGCCACACATTCGCGACGAAACGTGATACGTACAGGCACACGCTTGAAGCGGTTCGACTGGTGACGCTTGAACTTGGTCACGCGCTTCTTCACGATCTTCGCGCGAACGACAGGAGTAACTTGCACCATCTACAGAGTGATCGCCCCAGGAATAGCGCGTCAATCGCCTGTACAAACTCCGCATTCCCCCTTTCTATCGGAGGCTAGAGCCATTCCGGCCGGCCGCCGAGCATGCCCATACCTTTGAGGAAGCTTTCGAGTTTTCAGCACTACTTTCCCCAACACTCGGGACCGCCCACAGAGCCTGACGGCCAGCTCGAAAACCTTCTCATGGCCATTCAAGTTGCGCTGGGAAGTGAACCGGTTCGGGTTTTCACTGGAACCGGTCTCGGTTAGACCAGTTTTCAACCAATCACACCACGGTTCGCAGATCAGATCCTCAGAATCTGAGGAAATCGGCGTAGTCTACTATGATTGGGTAAATGATTTAGTCTGATACTAGGCACTTGGCATGTGCGTTGGAAGCACGACAGAACGACGATGGCGGGGGTAACATCGGGCATGCGGCAACTCGGCCGGCACGGTGGGGGCGCTTCTGTTGGGGCATGTAGTCATATGCAAGAGGAGACTGATGGTCTGTCCCGTGCTGTTTTGTGTGTCGTGAAGTGGCTGGCGCGCACGAGCGCGTGCTCGTGATGACGTACAATGTGCTCGCTCAAACGTACGTCAAGTCGAGTTGGTTCCCGTACTGTGA